>JAJIYU010020009.1:0-10565 GCA_030144865.1 Tinospora cordifolia | reverse complement strand
TTAGGCTCACTACTCTACTAACATTTCAGGTTCCTCAGCAGCTGATAGAGGGAAAGGCGTGGTGATAGCCTAGTCCCGGAGTGGTCCTCTGTATTCCCTTTTTGTTTCTATAGATAGGTCGGTCATTTTTTTTGTAAGTCTGAACTTCTAAATGTCGAACTATGTACGTTTGTACTTTTGGAAGATGATAACCTGTAGCATATCGTTTACTTTTGCACTTTAATTAAATATATGTTTAAATTACTCTGATGTGGCATGGATGTTGAGGTTGGAAAGGCTTAACGGCGGCTGGGAGGACTCGACTCGATGAGTCAGTTTGTTGAGCCGCCGTGCCGATTGGGTCGCCCTTCGGCCTAAGGAAGGGGTCCCGACAAAAATAATAATCGAACATCCACATATCATCATTGTCACTAATCACATCAATTATAGTATTACATGAATAATAATATTACTTTTAATATTTTTATTACATGCAACAAAATAAAATATTATAAAGAAATAGAATCTTGCATCCTCACATGAATTGTTAAATTCTCATTTACTTTAATTATTTGTCATACACAATTCTTAATCGTGGCACCTTCTTCGCACTTATTACTGACCATTGTTCTTTCTGTTATTATGTTGCAAGAGAATATGTAAAGATGTGAAGTGGCTACTAATATTAAAATATAGGTTGGACATATATATATATACATCAGCATTAGGGTTTGGGTCATCATATAACATTGCTAATACGCACTATTACTATTATTATTATTGTTGTTGTTGTACACTTAAACCTATTTAAAGTTGCCACGTGGATTAGATTATATTTTATATAGAATACAATATTAGTTTTTTATTTCTAAAATGTGAAAATTAAAAAGCATTGGGGATATTTCAATGTATCCCTTTTAAAAAAAAATTATATAAACAACCACATAAGATATCGACTAATTAATTATTATACGAATTCTCACTCATCTTATTTTAAATTTGTATTTAACTTTTATTGATTTTGCATTCACTTGCTTTTTCATGTTTGAATTCTTCGTGTAATATGTCATAATTATTTTTATTTTCATCTTGTTTGACTGTAATTATTTCCAACCAGTTTGCTACTACTTTGTCTTTGTATAGCCACTCAATCTCCTTGAGTTTCATAGTTATTTTAAGTGTCTTGTACCATTCTAGCTCGACAACATAATCTTCCATAAAAAAAATGGCAAAATATGATATTTTTATAAGTTTATCATAAGACCAATTTGAGGATAATAATTTAAATCACATGGTTGATAATTAGGTTTAGTGGCTAATTAAATTGATTAACAACAACAACAATAATAATAATAGATTGAGCACATAACCATATTAATTTATATCTCTCTTTCATTTCCTATTATCTTTTATTAATAATATTTTCTCCTCTCTCTTAATGCCCAACTACCTCAAGTTGCATTCCAATTCTAATTTAAATTGTCGTTATTTTATATATACTTCCTTTCTTGTAAATTTACTTCAATCTCTTCCTCATTATATTATATATTATAACATATCAAGATTGCCCAAAATTTTGTAGTGATCAAGACCTTAATATATAAGATGGTGTTCTCTTGCTATCTATGACACTCTTTCTAAATCTTTCCATAATAATCAAGTATATATCATAGTATATTAAGATTGTCCAAAATTTCACCATGATCAAGACCTTGTTATAATAAGATATTTTCTTGTTATCCGTGACACTCTTTCTACAATAATCATTCCCTTAATTGCATTATCATGTTCATAATAACCCCAATAATATCCAATAACTTCAATTCTTTCCATGTAATTTAACTTCTCTTATTTTATATTTGTATTAAAGATATACATGGGAAAGATATTCATAAACACCCAACCCTATTATATCAATAAAACCTTCATCATAGCCATCACCTGCCTATCATCATTTTATCTCACTGGAGTGTCACTGTTCATGCAGATATTATAATTGATGTGATTGTTGGTTGCAAGGAATATTGCCAAAACTTATAACAAGACAATTATTTTAAGGAATATCGCCAAAGACAGTTTCGTTTTTATGATTATCACCAAAGATTACTAAAACCTTCACTTAAAAAATTCAATGTTGCAACCATTAATATGTGAAACTTGTTTTAATATTTTTTTTTATAATGTTCTTGTGTTTATATATGAATAAAATGTTGTAAGTATATTAGATGACTCCCTAGGGTTTCAAACTGATCCCAAAATTCTTATATGCAGTAATATAGAAGAATAAAGTTGTGAGATCATGACATAAAATTTAGAGTGATAGAACACTAGTAGCTACGATTACATAGTTTTGTTTTATTTTGAATCATTTTAATGGAGTATATTAATTACTTGCACTTTATATTGAACTTTATTAGTATGGATTGTTGGCTGCTTTATATGTTCATGCCTTAACTTTGAAATTCGATTTAGTTTTGATGAATATATACATACGTTGGTAGAGAAGGGTAGAGAATTCATTATTTAAAATAGTAATTTGTAACAATAAAATTATATGGTCTTTAACATAAAAATCGAAAATCATTTATTTATAGTCGTCATTGTGTTTGTCAGTATTTATAGTAAACATGATTCATGCATTGTAGTTTATTAGTTTATGTTCTTACATTTATGTAATTCATGTATTTGCATTCATGTGGTTCATGTATGTGTGTTAATTACACCAAGTTTGATATTTAGCAACAAAGTATTTTGCAACTACATAAATTTTGTTGCTAAATATTATCTTCTAGCAACAAAAAATAATTTTTGTTGCTATTTTCACTAAAACAATTAATAATAATAATAATTATAATAATAATAATAATAATAATAATAATAATTTATTTTTTACTATTACTTTTAGTGACAAAATATTATTTTTGTTGCTATTTTTATATAAAAAAATAAGATTAGCGACAAATTATTTTTTTTGTTGTTAAAAATTTTGTTGCTTCTCTTAGAATGAGATTAGCAACAAATTATTTTTTCTTGTTACAAATTTTGTTGTTAAAACTAAAAACATTTTTTTTGTTAATGTTTTTAGACTTCATCTTTCTCTCTCTCGTTGGCTTTTCTCCTCACTCGCAGTTTGTCATCATCATCGTCGTCTTCGCGATCTCTCCTCTCTCCATCATCTTGATCTTCTTTTAGTAACAAAGTCAAGTTTCGTTGGATTAGAACAGTGATCATCAAGCTAGGGCATCGGAGCAGGATCGATTTCTAGAATTGCAAATCCACACGTTTTCCTCTCTCTCTCTCTCTCTCTCTCTCTCTCTCTCTCTCTCTCTCTCTCTCTTTTGCTATCTCGCTTTTCTCTGTTCACACAGATCAATTTCTAGAATCGAGCCTTCTTTTGCACAATTCTATCGATAATCACACTGGTGCTTTCTCACGTCGATCAATCTCAGTTCGTTTGTAGAGATCGAAGCAGCTTGGCTTGCAAAATACAAAATATGAAGCTCGCAATCACTCATTTAGGTAACTTCTTCCCTTATCTTCTTCAATTGTCCCTTTTGATGTTTTTGAATTTGGATGATCAAAAAATGAGGCATGGTGATCTCCATTCATCTGCTATTAACTTGTTTCTTTCTGCTTTTTTTCTTCTTCCCTATTTTGATTGGAAAGTCTCCTTTTTCTATTGGTTTTGTTTCAATCTGTAGACAAGAAAAAGTGATTTGAATCGACGAAGATACCTAAAAAATGATGTGTATTGCTTTAGCTCTGACTTCAGCCTATTTCATTTTATTTCTGTGTCTTGTTTTTATTTTTTTTATTCTGTCTTCCTTGGCCTGAATTGTGATTATCTAGAAGCTATTTGGTTCTGTTCGAACTTTTTAAGAAAAAAGAAATCTAAGGGAAATCGAATCAGTTACTTAGTAAATAATTCTAGATTTCTTTTTAAGAAAAAAGAAATCTAGTTACTTAGTGAATATTTTGCAATGCAATGAAGGTACTTCAAAACAAGTTGTTTAGACGTAGGAAATTGGATATTCACTTCTCAATTCCAAAGGTTCTCCTTCTTTTATGTCGTAGTTAATGTCGTTGTGTTCTTTTAACTCATTATTTGGAAATAGATATTTTTAAGAATGTGAAAAATACCAATGAAAAATAGTAGTCTAAAAATTAAATTTGTTTTATCTTCAGGGTTTATTACTTTTTTTATTGAATCTAAGGAAATGCCAAATTAAAATGTTAATGTTGATGGTTGTGTTGATTTGTTACTTGCAGTTAGAAAGGAACTTCGATCTCGTGTATGGAGGAGGGAGTGTTGGGCTAATTGTCTTGTCTCCCAAGCTGTTTATGATGGTTGTTGCCATGGCTTAGGGTAATTAATCAATGAAGAACTCTATTTCATGACTCTTTTTAATTGTCAATCACAAGTTCTATACTGATTTTCTAGCTTCATCTTTAATTGTTATATCTTGTAGAGTGATGCCCAAGGCCTTGATGCCTAGAGAGATATTAATTACCATTATTGATCTCTTGATGAATTATCTAGAACATGCCAGTTACACAATTTCTGGTATATTTTCTTCAACTGCTGGCTGTTCATTACTTGGTGAAAATCTCCATGAGGTACTGAATGGAGAAAACCCATATGTGGCCTATAAGTTTGATATAAGGTACGAAGGTTTTTTTGACAATACAACTATATTCTCTGTGTAACATGGATTGATACAACTTTTGTGCATTCGGGTGAGTGTTTGTAAACTCTTATTAATTTTCTTGTTAAACTGGAGGATATGCTTGAAATAATTAAAGGGAAAGGCTATGTGCCCACTATAAATTTTGTGTTGCTTGATGGGGAGGAAGAGGAGAAAGAACGTTCTCTGTATTACCATAGTGAGAAACTCGCAATAGCTTATGGACTAATAAGTACTCCTCCATCTAGAAAAATACGAGTAATAAAGAACCTTCGTGCTTGCAATGATTGTCATGTTGCAATTAAATTCATATCAGAGGGTTTTGATCATGAGATAATATTAAGGGATGCAAATCGCTTTCATTTATTTAAGGATGGGATGTGTTGTTGTGGTGACTATTGGTAGTATTAAAAATTTATGTTACCCAGATCTAGATATGGGGGTATTTAAATTAATTTGTTTACATGTTTTAATTGACCTCTCATAGTGGCTTTGTTCTTTTCTCAAGTGTTTCATAGAAGATGATGAACAAGGACTCCATTCGCAATGTCATCAGCATCATTGGTATTGTGCTGCAAATCCTACCTGATTCCATTTCTCTTTTTTGTTCCTTTTTTCTCGTGTGACTGTTCGGTGTTTGTTGTTCTATAGATTAACACTGATTTTTCTGTTGATACAACGAAGTAATCATTCTTACTTTTAATTTTTTTTTTTAAATTTGATTCATGCATTAATTTCTGTTGTCATTAGGATGATTTGTATTACCCTGTCTTACTTTTTGTACAGGCATTAGTAAAAGGCCCCAAAAATGCTCAAATCTTCGTCGTCTAGGCTCTTGAGTTACAACTTTTCCCTTCTTTCTGTGTTCTTGACGATATATAATTGCTAGCAAATTGTCAACTTTGATATCATCTTTTTTACTTTTTTCTTCTCTGCAACACATAGTGTTGATTTTTTTTTATTTGGCTCATGATTCTGAGTTTAGTTCTTATATATATAGAAACAAAATAAATTCATTCATGGATGTGATCAGTATTTTTGTTACATTTCTCAGTATCCTATATCTTCTTTAAGGCAAGAGTAAGCAACAAGTTTTTCTGTGCGAACTCCTCTTTCTGTAGCTTTCGTGGTGGCTTTCTGGTTTGTTATTTTGACAGTAGAGAAGATCTGCAATTGGACAATTTGTTTGATATGAGACCAGTTTTAGTCCTTTTTGTAGCTCCTAACTTTGAATTCTTTCTTTCTTTTTCTTTTTTATTCTTGAAGAATTCAAAGTGGTAGACGTGCAATCAAAGCTCTTATGTTTTTTTGCGTTCCATATAATTCTGCTCGCCACATTTTTTCTGAATA
Source organism: Tinospora cordifolia (assembly GCA_030144865.1). Taxonomy (NCBI): domain Eukaryota; kingdom Viridiplantae; phylum Streptophyta; class Magnoliopsida; order Ranunculales; family Menispermaceae; genus Tinospora; species Tinospora cordifolia. The sequence goes on along the minus strand of JAJIYU010020009.1, from coordinate 4,551 downwards.
TTAGGATAATTTAATAGTAAATTGAGATTCAAGGCTATTTTTTCTCTTTTTCTTGCTTTCGTTCTTCTTCTTTTTCTTTTTCTTTTTATTTCTTTTATTATTTTGTGCTATAAATTTACTTAATGGCATATCTTCAACTTTTTTATTTTTCTTTCTTTATTTCTCTTTCCTATTCTTTTTTCTTTTTTTCACATTAATCTTTCTTCTTTCATTTTCTTTATTTTTCTAGTAATGACAAAAGATGGATGCTTCACATTATCTGGGTAGACAGCATTGGTACAGTGCAATCATCTTCATGCCCAACTTTTGAACTAAGGTTTCGTTTCTTTGATTGTATAATGGCAGTTGAAAGGCAAGCTTACTGTATGCACCAAGAACTTTTGTCTTAATAGTGTGCTCAAAGAAGGTGGCTTCGGTTCAATTTTTAAAGGGTGAGTTGACAAGCAAGGATTAGTGGCCACCAAGCCCAGAACTAGAATTGTCATTGCTATAAAAAAGACTCAATCAGGAAGGTTTCCAAGGTCATAGAGAGTGGTTGGTGAAAACCATTTTCTCCTTCTTATGAACGAAAACTATAGAGCAATTTTATCTTAATTAGAATATTAAGCTGACGTTTTCATTTTTTTTCCCAGATATATGCATTTAAGAATATTCGTAGCTTCCTTGAAATTGCAAATTTATGGAAAAAATGATAAATAGGAGTAATTTTTAAGAGATTCTTTCTTGGTTTAGGGGTTGAGAAGTTGGTTTTGAAGCATTCTAATGCATAGTTCTTAGTTCATCCAAGTGATCCTAGCTGATATAAAATTAAACAGGATTTCAAATTCTAAGTTTATATTTGTGTTTGTCATGACTTTTAGGTGGAAGTTAATTATTTGGGGCAGTTCTCCCATCCCAATCTTGTAAAGTTGGTTGGCTACTGCTTGGAGGAATAGCATCAGCTTCTTGTTTATGAGTTCATGGCTTGAGGAAGCTTGGAGAACCATTTATTTAAGAGTATGGTTCTTGTTGTAATATGTTATTTGAGGAATTACAATCTGATATATTATTTTTTTATGTAGTGTGCTTTATCCTTATTATATTTTGATTGAATTGATTTTGTGTGATTTTCTTTTTGGTGCTACAGGGGGTTCTTACTTTCAACTACTGTTTTGGAGCCTCCGCATGAAGGTTGTACTTAGTGCTGTCAAGGGCCTTGCTTTTCTTCATAGGGCTGAGACTAAAGTTATATTTTGGGACTTCGAGACTGCAAACATTCTTCTTGATTCTATAAGTAAAATTACAGCTTATTATACTTGCAGTTCATTGTAGTGTCTCCTTCCTCCTACACCATTATTTCTTTCAACATCTTACAATTCTTTCATTGACCTCCCTTGGTTGTGAGTGAGAATGGGATCTGTGCTTCCCTAGTTACCCGTAAAGATTCCAACACACAAGGATAGAGTGAGTGATGCATATCTTGAAGGAGTAGTTGTTGGGTGCTTTATGAGCCAAAAGAAAGACTTTTGAATTGTATCTAGATAAAGGGTTTTGTATAGGTGATTGAATTGGATATATGTACTGAATAAGAGTTGAAAGTGAATAAAGAACCACAAAAATTGAAGTGCATGCTGCTTTTGTTGTTCAAACCTACTTTTTAATTGTGTGTGCATGTTACAAGTTAGCTGAAAATGGAGCCTTCACAGAGATCCAACACTAACAGAACTAAGTACCACAATGTCCAAAACTAACAAAACTAACTATGAGGCCACATGGTAGTTATTTCTATATTTTGACTCTATTTATGAACTGTATCCATATTTTGAATTGATAAACAATAAATAGAAATTTTACTCTAACGCACTGCCATACAGTTGGTTTACTTACAAAACATAAAAAAGTTAAAAGAGTACAAGTTGATTTACTTTATAGATGATCATATCGGTGGTGGTGTTTATCCCTTTGAGTAAAAGTTGAAAGAGTACATAGAACCTGAGGACATGGAAGTAGATATTGTTTCTGTTATTCAATTATGTATGTGAAATGTATACACATTTTCATAGTTAAAAGTGAGCTGAAAACTAAGCCTCCATAGAGATCCAAAACTAACAGAACTATCTACTAGAGTTGGTGTGTGTTAGTTTTGTTTTTCGACCCTATCTCTAACTTTGCACGCAATCTAATTAATCACCCATAATCATTACTTTTGCTCTAACACTCTGCCATATAGGTGGTTTAAATGGCTATTGTTGGATCATTTCCATTTAACTTTCCTATCTGGAGTACTTTCTTGTGTGGCCACTGCAGTTCTTGCTGGTACATACATGTTCAAATCTTTGTTTGATGTTACTGTTTCTATTAACTTTTATGTTGATTGAGTGTTTGGTCTGAATTGCTGCAGTTTGTCTCCGCATCCAAGTCAACAAAGAGAACAACGAATTCATGGTACTTAGTTATTCTTCATACTTCAGATTGTTCTTGCAAGCACATTGAATTGTATCATGTTACAAGGCCTTTGTAAAGGGGCAAGTGGACTAAAGGAAAGGACGATTTCATTGAAATATGGGGTGTTGAAGTTGGTAACTCTATCTCTAGAACCCCAACACTGTTGCTACATCAATCAGAAGAGAGTATATCTATATGTATCACCTAAAAAAAATATTATCATAATCCTTCTGATTCCTATTAACTTTGTGATAAATGAAGGTGTTGCTTATGTGTATTATTACTACACAACTCTATTTGTGTAAAAGTAAAACTTATGTGTATTATTATTGTTATCAATTTATAAATTATTACAAAAGAAATTCGTTCATTTTATAGCTTATTTTTTTTAATTGTTGAAGCAACTAAATAGTAACAAATATTATTGCTAATAACATAATTTAGCAACAAAAAATATTGTTGTTAAAGTATAAAATTTCGTCGCTAAAATTTTAATTTTGCAACAAATTAATTTGTTGCTAAAATAAACTTTTAGCAATGAAATAAATTGTGGCTATAGATGTTTTTTAGCAACAAAATATTTTTGTTGCTGAAAAAGCTATTAGCAACGATAAATTATTTGTTGTTAATTTATTATTATCATGCACTATTAATAACAAACTTAGCAACAAAATTTTTTTTATTGCTAAAAAGTTTTAGCAACGAAAAATTAATGTTTAGCAACAAAAATATTCGTTGTTAAAAGTTAAGTTTGCATCTTTAACCCCTCAAGGGTTGTTTGATATCTAAAATTAGATGAGATAAGATTACAAATTATTTTGTTCTCATGTTTAATGTCGAAAGGATAAAATTAAAATTAATTCTGAACCTATAATTCATCTTACTATTATAGAATAAAACAATATTTAATAAACTTATCGTATTGTTTTATCTTATGTTATTTAATCTCATTGACATTCTATCTTATCATTTCTCTATCTAATCTAATTCTATCATATCGTATCCTATAAGAATAATCTTATCTTATCTCTATCTGATATACAGGATAAGATTGAATTATTTATAAAAAATAAGATGGGATAAGATTAGATTGGATAGTAATCAATCTCATTATTTTAGTTGATTTTGTTTAATCTTACAATTATAAGATAAAATGTGGGCTTAAATAAATAATTTATTCTAGAGGAAATCATAGAAAATGTCCAAAAATTTTAACTTAATAACATAATTATTTGCACATTTTTCTTAATTACATGTATGTCATATATCGTTACTTATTATCAAAAATATCGGATATATAAAGTTGGTATACGATGCATTGCTCCTCGTAACTTCTCCTTCTTTTTTCTCTTCTTCTACATTGCATGATAATAGTTGTTACCGCCATTGTCACCACCACCGCTACACTCGCTTAGATCATCACCATAGATCTATCGCCAATGCAATGATTGCTTAATCTCAAATCATCCAGTGCCATTATAGAACATATCTCAAATTGATGCCCACCACTACCAGAATTAAAATCGATAGATGAAAACTTCCAAAAAAATTTATTTAGCTATATTGTTATTTGAGTCCTAAACTTCTTTGACTGTTCTGAAATGTGTTTAGCCACATTGTTCATAAAATTTGGCATACTAACTTTTTTCTCTGTATACAAAATTTTATTTTAAACTATTTTCTATTATAACTATTGTATAACATTAGTATACATAATTCTATTGTAAATTATTTTTTATTATAACCATTGTCTACAGAGGGACTGCAATGGATGAAAAAGAAGATGAATAGTGCAACTAGCTTGTTCTTGTTGTTGCAGTTCGCCACTGCTACCATTGCCACCGATTGACACTGTGCCTGTGCTCTCGAGAAGAACCAATTGTTTGCTTATTACCGCCATGCCCGTATTGATGTAATCGTTGATTGAGGAAGCAATGGGGAATTTGAGGCAGAGGAAGGTGACGGAGATGCGACGGTAGCTTCGGTGGATGAGGGTATCGGCGAGCTGGATGGCGACGGTGAGGTGGTCGAAGCCCAGTACTGAGATAAACATGGGGCATTTGAGGCAAAGGAAGGTAACGAAGATGCGACGATGGCTTCAGTGGATGAGGGTTTGGGCGAGCTAGA
>JAJIYU010020008.1:0-10565 GCA_030144865.1 Tinospora cordifolia | reverse complement strand
ATAAACTATTAGATTATAGAGTCACTAGATCAGTTAGAACCAATCTGAGAATAATGTGTCGTTAGTAAATAGATTGGAATAATGATAAGTAGCAGGAAATAAAACATATTGCAAGAAGAAAAAACGACACAAGGAAATGTTCACGCAGTTCAGCTCAACAGCCTACGTCTGCGGGGCCTCATCCAGTTCTAGAATCCACTAAAGTTTGCAAGTTACACCAATACACAGCAAGCGCCTTGACCCACAGGAGTACACTTCAAACACTGGACTCTCGAAAAACCTTCTTCAAGAAAACAACAGTCAATCTCTACAGATTTCCTTTAGCCACCACCAACAGTCCTAACTGTGTGTGTTGAACAATAGAGTAAAGAATACTGCAGCTTCTTTGATCACTCAATAAAAATAGAAAAAATAAAGATAATAACGTTCTCAATAATACAATGATCTGCAACTCAATGATTGTCATTTGGAGTACTTCAAAGTGATGAAGAGAGCTTCAGACGCCTCAGATTAAATAGACTTTAGAGTAGAGCAATCCTTTCGCGAATACAGATTCTGGGCAGACTGTTTGATTCACTATCTCATTCACTGTCGGCATAGTCGTGACATATTTCCAGATATCTTTCCCAGAATAGCAACGATCTTTGGCAGTTTTCTATATTTCTTCTTCAACTTCAATTCTGAGCAGATCAAAAGCTTTTATTCAACAGCAAGGACCAATGTCGACCTGTTTGTTTCTAGAACCAATTCACAAGGATTTTTCATTCTTTCTTAAAAAATAGTTGATGCAGATTTTATTTAAGAAACAGTTTCTGGGTTAGACATACTCTATTTTGAAGAGAGATTCACATTAAAAATATCTCCAGACATGTTTTTGAAAATATTTTGTAAAATCATTTTATAGAATCAAATCATTCCTAAAAGTTATGCAAATTTTCATTACAACATTTGATTTTCAGAATTTCCAAGATACATAGTTTCAGCTTTAATGTGCAAGTTTTCAGAATTTGCATCCAGTTTCCAAAGACCACACAATGCAGAATTTTGTTTCCAAACTAATACGCAGGATCTTATTCCATCATCCAATTTTCAAAAGAAAACTACAAGATACTGTATTTCAATTTTCAACCTAAAATGCAAGATTCCAAACTGAGAATATATATCCAATATTCTAGGAAAAGTTTGAGCACAGAAGATTTGAATGTAAAGCTAATATTTGATTCAGAACTTTCCACAGGAAGGATATTAACATTCTAAACATATCAAAAACTGCATTTTTGAAAACATTCTATTTTCTCAAAAAGAATATGCAACATATTAGTTTCCAATCAGAAAATGATATCCTAATGATAGCAAAACAAAATATTTAGATTCTAAAGACAATATTTTAGTTTCCTATCTCATTAGATATTATATATGGGAGGTATGATTTTCAAAATAATCTAAGAACTAAAATTCTGTTCCAACAGATTTAAGATATGCATACTTTCGAAAAAATAAAACAAGCAATATTTATATTTCTATTAACTGTTCTAGTAGATTAATAATATTTTCAGATTTCAGAATAATTTACAGATTTAAGATATTTAGTTTCCTAAGAGAAATATTTTGATTTCTAAATCATGAGGAATTCTAAAATATTTTCAAAATACATCAAGCACCAACAATGCCAATTAATCACGTTTCTTAACAATCTCCACCTTTGCCATTGTTTGATGCAAAACTTATTAAAAGACATATGCATGCATAAATCAACATATAACAAATTGAAACTAATATATCAAGTAATGCATAGTCATGTACCAAATTGGATATCCTAACACATGTATTAGATCCTCAATTTCTCCCCTTATGTGCTACACACATACATTCTCCCCCTTTTTGCACTTAACAATGGCAAATTTGAGATAAAAAAGTTGGAAACTTTGAACACTCCCCCCTAAATGGTAGCACAATCAGAATTTTGAAAATAATAGCAATGACTTTAATCATAGACACTTTAAAAGAATCATCCATGCTCTTTAGAGTTTAATATTCAAGTGCAAAGGCCACCCCGTTGTTTGTCCTTAGTAGACTAGCATAAGCTTTAAATCTGGAATTACAAATTAGTATGAGAGTCAAAATGGAGCTCCTATGAATCTGAATCTCTCAGTGGACTGAGAATGGAACTTGGGTGGACTATAAAGGATTTCAAAAGAAGATTTACCCATACACATAGGATATGCAAAGAATGACACAAAAAAATGACTCTTTAAATGAGTAATGAGAATCTCACTCCCTCAACCAAGTAACACTTATTAAGCAACTAATCTCCCCCTAAACAACACCATAAGAAAACATCTTCAACATTCTTTGGTGACGCTATGTACTAACGAACAAAAACAGGATATGAATTATATTCAAGAGACGTAAGACATTGATGCATAAATATAAAGACCAAAGAGAGATTTGTGCATGATCTACGATGTTCAACATGATAGATGCTAACAAGAGAAAAAAAATGCGCACAACAGAAGCAATGAAATGCATGTATATATATAAATATGATATAGTGCAACATGTGAAAAACTGTCATGAACGTTAACCTCCTCTACAAATGCAAAATAATCTTCTACTCTTCTATATATTATTCATAAATATATGGGTATTATAAAGCATTACCTTCCCCTCATACCTGAAATTCATCTTGCAAGGGAACTTTGTCATTTCTAGGTCCATCAAGGGTATGCAGCAAGAAAACCTTACCATTTGTGTTGAAGTTCTTTCGAGAAACATTTCTAAGATGTCTACCATCATTTAGTTAACCAATCATTAGGTCTGAGGGATGGTTCAGTAGAATACTAGGAGAGGGTTCTTGAACAGTTTTAGATTCTTAATTTTTTTGGTCTTTTGTGTTATCCTTTGTCTCGCCGACTGTTGTAACAGTTTGTCTGTCCGATTCTTTAAGACAATCTACATCATTTTTTACCAGATATGTAACACCCCGCCTCCCGAGCCTCATCATCCACGTTATCTGACGGTCTAATTTTCTTTGATCAATAATCTTGGGCCACCCGGGAAATGGGTCCGTGCCACTTTCTTTTCCTTAAACCTAAATCCATGAGAATTTCTGTATACAATAGTCTATGTACAAAATAATTCGTGGCATTATAAAAAAATAAAATTCTTTATTTATTTATTCTAAAATTTTGAGTACATGATTTATTACAGTGGAAAATAAATTCAAAACTGAAATAAATAATCTAGCTTTGGCCCACATGCCTTACAATAAAAGAATTCCTAATAACCTTCCACGTAGGCTGAATAATTAATTTCCTGAAATGTGAAAAATAGGGGGTGAGCTAAAAGGCCCAGTGAATCATTCCATCTATTTAATTCATTATTTCAACGAAATAATATAAGCATATCAAACACTTTCAGGGATTAAACTTATTCAAACAATATATTATTATAGTCGTAATTTAGACCGAACGTGGATAACCTCTGTGTTCTAGATCTAGGGAGAGAGATCAATTCTAAAACTCAAACCCTTTTCTAGAGGGATCATTCATGAAACACATTCCATTCTGGTGTCAGTCTTGACAGCCAGTCCAAAATTCAATTCTACATGGAACACAGAAAGTCTGCCCCCGCACTGGTACGTGGTTGAAATCTTATTTTTGTGTATAAGAGCCATATACATAAATATTTGAACAGTATTTAAATATTCCAACAGTATAACATTCGCATTCAAGAAGCTTTGACTTTCAATTTCTGATGTAGAAGATCGTACAAGACACAACTACAGAGCATACTCTCTTGGTTATAAACAACATAATAATTGAATAGCATAAATAAAAAGGACAAGAATAAAATTAAACAAATTAAACAAGCAAGCATTATTTAAATCAAAATAATAAATTAAAAAAAGGAAGGAATTTTACCTCGAGATCACTTCCTAAAATTTTGTAGCACTTCATTCCTACTACTTCACAAGCTATTTGGAATAGCTCAAAAAGAAGAAAGAGGACTAAGGTTGCCAAAAGGAGGCAGAGAAAGAGCAAGAGGAATTTTAACTCTTGTTTTGAGATGAATGAAAAGAGTGGAATTGAGGGGTTTATATAGAGTCTTATAGGGTTAGGTTCGTCATTTTTCGCCTTTTAAATTAGGAGTATTTCCATTTTTGCTTGCTTTAGGTGGCTAGATGATTAGGGTTTTTGGCCTTTTTTCCCGTCCAAATCGATGGTTAAAATCATTTTTTTGCTTAGATCAACGACCAAAATTCTTTTCTTTTATAAAGGCTGGGGGGGGGGGGTGTTCACAAATTCGCGATGCGCGAATTCGTGTTGTGCGCATGGGCCTTAGGCCCATGCACACGGGCTTTAGGCCCATGCACACAACTTATTTTTTATTTTTTATTTAAACTTATATATAAGTTTATATAACTATATATATATATATATATTGTTATTATTGTTATTATTATTATTATTTTATAAATCTTTACTTTACTAAATGCAATAGTTTATAATATATAGCATTACATATTACTATAAATTAAATTAATTAATACATAAAATAGTTAATAAAATCAATCATTATAAATTAATCCTATATGTATTAATGTATATTACTGTTATTATTAATCCTACTATATTAATACATATATAATTAATTAATGTACATGTATATATGCATGTGCCTATATTATTAATTAATCAATTAATTTCATGAGTCTAATATATTTGCACAAATTAATAAAGTGTCACTGATATGTACATATGTGTATAATTTTTTTTTTCATTCCACCTCTTTATATACATATCTTAATATCATAATAAATAAAATATTATATTCATGAATGCATATACTTTACACATATATTTTTCTATATATATTTAATATCATACTAAATAAAATATTATTTTCATGAATGCATCTAATTAATACCTTACACACATACTTTTCTATATGTGTATATTAATATCATACTAAGTATATTATTCAAAATATTATTTTCTTATTTAAATAGAGAAGAATTTATTTACCCAACATTTCTACATATCTAATATTAATTAATGCATATCCCTATATACTTCTATGTCAATTAATTACTTGCATATCAATGAAAAATTTATACATATATGTATATGCACTAATAAAGTGTCGCATACTTAGGTACTAATTAATATATATGCATGTGCCTATACCAATTAATCAATTAAATGACATATGCATATATATATATACACAGAAAATAGTCGAGGTATTATATTCTATCCCCCTTAAATGAATTTCGTCCTCAAATTTATACTAGTTCACTTTATGTTGTTTGTCACGTATCCCTAGTCTTGGACAACTCTCCTATGAATTTTAGAGACAACTCCTGTTGTTTTAGGAACTACATAGCTAAGGTGTTTGGCACGTTGTCAGGTTAAACTTTGATCTTGGTAAGACATTTAAAAATATACTTTTGCAATTTCATAAATTTCTCAAAATTCTTACTTTATTTGGAATGATTTCATCAAGGCTTCGAAACATTCAATGAACTTACCCTTCGAAAATAATTTTAACCTAATAATTCATCTAACGTAGTGTGAAGGCTACTATTGAGGAACTTGTTCTTCAGGAACGTCATTAACAAGGAAATCTGCAATAGCGAATACTCTTGCTTAGCTCTGCCCACGACCTTGGTTTCGGTTTTGCCCTTGGTTGTTGTTCTGTTGGGACGGTTGCTATTGAGGACGCATATTTTGTTCTCCACCGTGACGATTCCGAGGTTGTTGCTAATGTTGCGTCTGGGTTTTGTTGCGACAAAACATCGCTTGGTGGTCTTGCTGATTGCAGTTGAAACACCGCCCTTGACGTCTGGCCAACTCTAATTGTTCTTCTGTTTTGGGTTGGTTTTGTCATTGAGGCATTTTGTTTTCTTCGTTATAATTAACATTCCTTCTCTTCTGATCTCCCTGGTGGTCTCTGTCACCTCCCGGTCTCTTGTTCCTATTCCTTAACATTTGCTTAAAATTCAGTTCTTGCTCTAAGGTTAATGCCCTGTCTACAACTTATCCATATGTCTTTGGGCAGGCTGTCTTTATTAGTTTTCATATCTCAATCTTAAGACCTTGAATGAAACAGTTGACCTTCTTCATCTCTTCATTTATTAATTCAGGTGAAAACTTTGCCAACTCGATAAATTTGGCCTCATATTCGGCCACCGTAATCTCTCTTTGTTTCAACTGACGAAGTCCTCCTGCATCTTCGTCAGTGTGGCTTCCGGGAAGAACTTTTCATAAAATATCTACCTAAATTCTTCCCAGGTCATTTGGCTAACATTAATGGTTGGGTCTGCCTTTACCATCCGCCACCAGTTTCTAGCTGCTCCCTTAAATTGATGGGTGGCCAACGCTACCCTACTAGGACCTGTTACTCTCAACACATCCAGGTGTTCTTCTAATTCCTAGTACTAATGGTCAGTTGTTAAGCTATTAGTAGTGCCATGAAATTGTGATGGACCTAGCTTCTTTAATTCTAACAGTAACTTTCTATGTTCATTGTCTTCCAGGTCCTTTGGTTCCTCCTGATGATCTAGAATCTCATGTGTTAGCATTGGCTGTTGCATCAGAATCTATTCTTGCACCTGCGGCTATAGCACCACCTGTAGTATCATTTGAGCTAGCGTTCGCTCGATTTGTTCTATCACTCTTCTAGTGACTTCATTCATCTTATGTTCCATTCTAGACTCAGCCATGTCGTTCTACACTTCCTGAGAGTCGGTGTCGTCAGATGTAGCTCCTCGTGTTGCGTATCTCCTAGGTCCGGCCATTATCTACATAGCAATGTTGATTTAATATTTGTTTCTGTTGTTTTTGTTTAGTCCGTTCTATCATGACTCTAGATTCATGTCTCCAGGTTCTCGATTTGTTGAGTGGCCTAATAATTTGTTCTTCTAAGTCACTTTTGTTTTTGGGTATAGGATTTTGTTTCATACAAACAGCAAGATCATCATGCATTCAATCATTGAAGAAATTCATGCTAACATAGTAAAGTTCTAGGCTTCTGCATATGCCTCTAGGTTTGTGTGTCCCATACCACCCTTGCCCTTTGACATAGACTTCCACCTAGAGATTTCACTACACCCAATCAATTTTTCAAATGTCTTGATTTCTAAGGCTTACCAAGCCCCACTATACTTGACTGTCCCATACCAGCCAAGCATAGGGAAATAAGTTTGGCCAAAGCCACCGATCATTCACCAAACATGGCCCATCATTCTCTGAGCTCAAGATTCTTCTGTACCCCATGAATTCCTATGTGTCCCATACCACATAGAACCCAAGGATACAAGATCTTATCGATCTCGTGCCCTGACCAAACAAGTGTTCGTTTTTCACACATTTTCGATCTCTAACTTATTCCCTAAAAGTTTATTCATGATTCATTGTACTACCTTTGACAACTCCCAAGTCTCTACTTAATGTCTCTTCCCTAGACCTAGGTTCTTAAATCCTTGTTGGCATCTCCTTTGGACCTTAGTGAATTCCTAGCCCTTAATTACCGCCTCCTATTTTTTTTATGTAAGAAAATAAGTGTGTTCTTCAACTCGAACTACTCGTATGAACTGGTGGGACAACCTCCAGATCAGACAGCGAGACCAAAGTCTATTTAGCAACTGTGCTTTCTAGATTGGGATAACCCACCTTCCTTTCAATGTTTAGCATTACTCGGGACAAGGCTTACCCACATCAGCTCAACTCGTAATCTTTGTATCCAAATAAAAACTGTTGAAAACATATATCTCTTTTTGAAAAATAATTTTTCAAAATCATTTTAGTTTTCAAAACAGGAAGTAGGGCTTCTAAATTAAATAAGTACATTATGTTACTTGACTAGTCAATTCCTTCTAATTCTTACCTAAGGCATCTAAAACCTAATCTCTGATAACAGATTGTAACATCCCGCCTCCCGAGCCCCATCGTCCATGTCATCTGACAATCTAATTTTCTTCGATCAATAATCTTGGGCCGCCCAGGAGACGAGCCCGTGCTACGTTCTTCTTTTCTTTCCTTTCTAATCATTCATGGCATTATAAATAAAACAAAACTCTTCATTTATTTATTCAAAAATTCAAAGTACATGAACTATTACAATGAAAAATAAATTCAAAATTGAAATAAATAATTTTGCTTGGGCCCACATACCCTACAATGAAATAAAGAAATTTATTAATAACTTTCCACGTAGGCTGAATAATTAATTTCTTGAAATGAAAAAATAGGGGGTGAGCTAAAAAGCTTAGTGAATCATTCCATCTATTTAATTCATTATTTCAACCAAATAATACAAGCATATTAAACACTTTTAAGGATTAAATCGATTCAAATAATATATTATTACAGTCATAATTTACACCAAACGGGGATAACCTCTGTGCTCCAGATCTAAGGAGAGAGATCAATTTTGAAACTCAAGCCCATCTCTAGTGGGATCATTCATGAAACCTATTCCATTCTGGTGTCAGTTTTGACAGCCAATCCAAAATTCAATTTTACATGGAACACAGAAAGTTTGTCCCCGCACTGGTACGTGGTTGAAATGCCTTTTGTCTAATTTCTGATTTGGAAGGCTTGTTTCAATGTTTGCAGTGATCCTATGAGTTCATCGAGTCTCATTTTAGTTAGATCCTTTACTTCTTCTATGGCTGCAACTTTTGTTGCAAACCGTGAAGGTAAGGATCTCAAGGCTTTTCTCACAAGTTTTTCATCTGAGTATTTCTCTTCTAGTTGAAAAGTTTCATTGGCAATGTCTCGTAACTTGTTGTTGAAGCTTGATATGTTGTCATGATCTTCCATCTTCAACATTTCGAATTGAGACGTCAGCAATTGTAGTTTTGAAATGCGAACAACATTTGTACCTTCATGAGATGTTTGTAAAGTCTCCCATGCATCTTTGGTAGATTCACATGTGGCGATTAACTTGAACTGTTCTATGTCGACTGCATTGAAGATAGTATTAAGAGCCTTCGATTTGCTTGGAACATTCTTTAATCGTCATTGGACCATTCTGATTTTGGTTTGACACCAGAGTTGTTTTTTGATGTTGGAGGTGTCCAGCCATCTTCAATCACTCTCCAAGCAAATTCGTCCACTGATTAGATAAAGATACGTATCTTGTTTTTCTAGTAGGAATAGTTCCCTTCCTCAAGAAGTGGAGGTCTAGTGATAGAACCACCTTTCTTGGGATGATGTCTAACTGAGTGACTCATTTCTGTTGTGGATCTCGCCTACCAAGTTAAAAGTTGCAAGGAAAAAGGTGACCCGCTCTGATACCAATTGTTAGATTATAGAGTCACTAGATTAGTTAGAATCAATCTAAAAATAGTGTGTCGTTAGTAAATAGATTGGAATAATGATATGCAGCAGGAAATAAAACATATTGCAAAAAAGGAAAATGACACAAGAAGATATTCACGGAATTCAACATAACAGCCTACATCTACGGGGCCTTGCCTAGTTCAAGAATCCACTAAAGTTTGCAAGTTACACCAATACATAGTAGGCGCCTTGACCCACAGGAGTACACTTCAAACACTGGACTCTCGACGAACCTTCGTCAAGAAGACAACAGTCAATCTCTGTAGATTTCCTTCAGCCACCACCAACAGTCCTAACTGTGTGTGCTGAACAACAGAGTAGAAAATACTGCAACTTCTTTGATCACTCAATAAAAACTAGAAAAAATTAAGATAATAATGTTCTCAATAATACAATGATCTGCAACTCAATGATTGTCGTTTGAAGTACTTCAGAGTGATGAAGAGAGCTTCAAACGCCTCAGATTAAATAGACTTTAGAGCAGAGCAATCCTTTCACGAATACAGATTCTGGGCAGACTATTTGATTTACTGTCTCATTCACTGTCGGCACAGTCGTGATAGATTTCCAAAAATCTTTCCCAAAATAGCAACGATCCTTGGCAGCTTTCTATATTTCTTCTTCAACTTCAATTCTGAGCAGATTGAAAGCTTTTATTCAACAACAAGGACCAATTTCGACCTATTTGTATCTAAAAACAATTCACAAGGATTTTGCATTCTTTCTTAAAGAATAGTTGATCTAGGTTTTATTTAAGAAACAGTTTCTAAGTTAGACATATTCTTTTTTGAAAAAAGATTCACATTAAAAATATCCCCATAAATGTTTTTAAAAATATTCTGTAAAATCATTTTATAGAATCAAATCCTTTATAACCATTATGCAAATTTCCATTACAGCATTTGATTTTCAGAATTTCCAAGATACAAAGTTTCAGCTTTAATGAGCAAGTTTTCAGAATTTGCATCCAGTTTCCAAAGACCACACAATCTAGAATTTTGTTTCCAAACTAACACGCAGGATCTTATTCCATCATCCGATTTTCTAAAGAAAACTACAAGATACTGTATTTCAGTTTTCAACATAAAATGCAAGATTCCAAATTGAGAATATATATCCAATATTCTAGGAAAAGTTTGAGCACAGAAGATTTGAATGTAAAGCTAATATTTGATTCAGAACTTTCCACAGGAAGCATATTAACATTCTAAACAT
>JAJIYU010020007.1:0-10594 GCA_030144865.1 Tinospora cordifolia | reverse complement strand
TTGTATACTACCCAAAGATTCTATAAACTTTTTTTAATAATAACTAGATTAATAATAATAATAATAATAATAATAATAATAATAACAATAATAATAATAATAATAATAATATAACATATATTAATTAAATAATTAAATTCTATTAAACTTAGAATGATTTACAAATATATAAAATAAAATTGAGAAACTATGAAAATATCGAGACCCCTTCTCCAAGCCAACGGTGGCTCGACCAGCACAGTAGCTTGACGAACTCTCTCACCACGTCGAGTTCGCCCAACCACTGTTAAGTTCTTTCCAAATCTCATATGACGGATGATATCAGAATAACTGGAACACTTAAAAGCAAAAGTAAGCAACATACAAAGCAGAAGCATTTCATTATATATCTGTCTTGTCCAAAATACAAAATTTGACCCTTTACACATGTACAAAATGACCAATCTCTAATCAAAAGACCAAAAAGAACGAGGATAGAATCGTCATGGAGTCAGGCGATCACTACGCCTTTCCCTTTGTCAACCACTGTAGAACCTGAAATAATGATAGAGTAGTGAGCCTAAAATCAACGTGGCTCAGTGAGTAGAAAGATCAGCATGTCATCCATAACTAATACTCTAAAACAATGCATGTATGCATGAACAATAAAGATGATATGGCATTCGAAAGCATGACATAGTATGAAAACAGTTATAAACAGTGCAGCAGTTTCAGAAAACATCTCAAATCCATGCTAGTTAAAAACATATCCAGGTTAGGTTAACTCAACAAACCCAACCTATTTTCATTACTCGAACGGGTCCTGAGTCAGGCGTACTGGCCACTCGATCGGGTCGTAAGATAGGCATATTCCACGAATACCCTAACCCCGCGCTCAATCCTCTAGTGCCATGAATCGAGCAGGTTCGACGACTAGGAGCACTAATCATATGCCCTAACCCCTGGCGCTTAGACCTCGAGTCTATCACAATCACATCAAGTACCTTGACCCCGAACTCGGCACTCGAGCCTATGGTCTCACTACCAGTGTACATCTACTCATCTCAAAACCAACTAGATATATCTAAATCTTGTGAAACCATTTAAACCATGTCATTTCACACAAGTTTTATGCAAAGAATAAAAGTCACAGAAAACACTTGAATAAAACTACTCACCTCGAGTCTTGCACACCGATGTCCCATCGACAACTGGCCTAGCCCCGTAGTACTTTCTTGAATCTGCATCAATCAAAACTCAACTCAGTTCTATCCATACGGTGGCTTAATCCACTAATCTCACTTTCCCTAATCGGTCTCGATCGACTCTAGTGGTTTTGGTCAATCGGTCCAACCTGATCAACTATGGTCAATGTGGTCAACCTTGTCACTCTTGATCAATTTCTGCCCAAATTGGGTCAAAATAGGTCAATTGGGTCAAATTTGCTGATTTTTCTGCAATCAATCCATAAGTCAGATTTATGCCAAAATTTTTAGATTTTATCTAGACTGCCTATAATTTTACCAAAATTTTTTTTTCATGATTTTTAGACATCATTTGCTAGGGTTTTTAGGTGTAATAACATAGACTGTGAAAATCTCGTATGCCCTATGACAGGCAGTTAAATGGTACCTCAATTGACCCACCTACTGAATTCAAATTTGGCTGAAATTTCGTACACATTATCTTAACATATCCAGAGACCTCTCCACTAAATTCTAGCTCAATCTACCCACATTTGGTTAGTCAACTAGCCTCTCACTTTTTTGTCCAGTCACATGAATTTTCCTGGGTTTATAATTTCTATCTCCTTACTAGTGTTCAATTCCCAATTAAACCACAAATCCATAAGCCATTTCTTGTGCCTATTGCAAGCATGTGGGTCATATGAAATTCATTCATCAAGAACATCTCAAATCAGTAACATGTAATGCTAAAATCATGCTAGCATTTCATCAATTCCTTAGCTATATTTTAAAAGAACTCAAGAAATTTTCCTAAGTCCTAGCACCTTAACTAACATGGCATATTTGTAAGTGTAGTAAATCATATCCACATAGGCTTAAGGTTAGATCTTTATACCTATTTGTAGCCTCTACTATGAGGTTTAAAATGCCTCTAGTTTCAGTCCAAACGAATGTCTTTAGGTGCTCCAACCATAGCCTTAAATCTGGTCCCAAACTGATTTCTGTTGGCACTGTCGTAATAGTGAATCAAACAGTCATTGTCAGTGACTTACAAAAGATATTTAAAGTTCTAATATCTAGTTTCTGCTACTTGGACATTGAAACACACATAGTAAGGGGTGAAATAAAGGGTCTTACCTCAAGGATGAACCTGAAATGGTTCAGGTGTGAGCCCCTTAAATTTGTTCCAAGACAATTTCTGTCACACTTGTTGTAACAATTAACAGATAACCCACTTTAATAGCTTGGAAAACATATGTAAAGCTTTATTTTTCATTTTCTATCAGTTCGAGGTTAAAGTACTCATGGAAAGGAAGAAAATGAAGGATTTTACCTCTAGAAATGACTTGAAATGGTCTAGGAATTGAAGCTCCAAAGATTGATCCAACATAGATTTTCTGTTTTCTCGGGTTGAAACGTGATGAACAACACCTCTTCTTAACTATTTTCGTCCCAAATGGTTGTGTACTTTGGCAAGGGGTTTGGGGGCTTTTCAAGAGGGTTACAATAGCTTCAAAACAAGCTAAGATTCAATGGAAGTGGATGAGCAACGAAGGAGATTCGAGCTCATGAAGATGGGAGGAAGGTGCTGAAAAATCTAGATTCCAGTTCAAGAGTGAGCTTTTGTTACATGAAGGTGTGCTTGCATGGCAAGATAAGGTGGCACGTGGCCACCCACATGGCTCTCAAGTATCCATGTATGATGCCTAGTTGACATTGTCTATTGGCCACCTCAAAACCATGGACCAAAAACCAGGGATTCCCATGGTTTTTAGCTGAAAAAAACACCAAAAAATGCAGAAAATCGAGCAAAAATCCATAAAAAGTCAAATAAAAAATGGGGCTTCTAGTTTTGTTGGGCACGCAGGCGAGCAAGCCCAATTGGGCCGGCCTGCGCATTAGGCCCAGGCACTTTGCGCCCAAGCCGCTCTTTCTTGGCCAGAGCCTGCACGAACTGGGTTTTGGCCTGCTGGGGCCTGGGTCTGCCCAGGCCCCCCCATATTATTATTATTATTATTATTATTATTATTATTATTATTATTATTATTATTATTATTATTATTATTTGTTTTCCAAACTCATTCCTATACAAATACATGTATACAAATATCCGAATTTTTAATTTTTTTTTCTAAAATCATTGAATCATCATTTCTTATCAAAACCTTCCAATTAAACACCATTTCCATTATTTATCCAATTATTTTCTCAAAAATTGAATAATCCACCAAAAATCATATTTTTCTCCCAAAAATTTCATTAATTTCTCTAAAAATTCCATAATTATTTCAAAAATTCAATAATCAATCTCAAAAATTATCTCTTATAAGAAATCACATTTTCCTTATAATTCAATGTATTTTCTCCTCAAATTTATAAATTTTCCAATTATTCCAATTTTCTCCAAATAAATAATTTAAAATTGAGAAAAATTTATGCATTTCCATTAAAATTCCTGAAAATATATATAGGGACCCGAATATTTTTGTGTATCAAAACATGGGTCGTCACAAGAAACATGATGAAAAATATGTACAATTGAATGTATAAGGGGATGTTACGTTGGTGTTTGCATGTAAAGTCAATATTTAGTATATTTTGTAATGATTACCTCAACACTTCCGCAAACTACTACGGTAATGAATAAAAAAATCTGTTGGAACGAGTATGTAAAGCAATTTCGATATACTAGAGGAGATAAAAAATCGCCACTCCTAAAACCCATAGAATTCTCCATGCCCTAGAGAGGATTTGAAGAGAAGGAAAGTGGATTATGATAAAATAGTTTAGAAGATTACAACTAAGAGTTCTAAACACACTCAAACAAACCCTAATCCTATATAAACCCAATAGGTGCTTTCACTCTCTCTTTTATTCAAAATGGGATTCTCCTCTCTCATTCTCCTAGCCGACTTCTCTTTCTCCATCTTCCTCCTACCCATCCTCATATATCAACACCAATGACAAGAGAAGAACAACAAAATGGTAGGGATTTTAAGTAATAAGATTCTCACAAAGCCATCCTACAAGGTAAAGCCAACTTCTAGATTGTTGATTCTATTCTTTTCCTCATCTTCTTGAGATTACATTCTCCTATGAATAATCTCTAAGACTTTGGTTTACTCCTATCATCAAAAAAATCCTTGAACCATCCCAAAAAGATTCAAGAAGTCATTGTTCAAGCCTTTGTTGTCAATAAAGGGTTGCAGATAACATAGTTAGGTGTGAGGATTTTAGTTAGTCCTAATGCATAGTTCATGGTCAATAAATTAAGTATAGGATGTTCATTGCATAGGAAAGCAAGAGAAGGAAAAACATACATGAAGGGACATGTTCATTCTAGTTACCATAGTTCTGATCTACATTACCATAGTGCTGCACTCGTTTCCTCCTTCATTTTCTATATTTTCATTCTGGTTACTGTGGTATTCTGCCGTGGTAGTATAGCTTTCTTCTTGATTCTTTTATTTGTTCATTCTGGTTATTGTTGTACTCTTTGCATTACCACGGTTGTGCGTCAATTTTCTTCACCTTTTCTAATTCATTCATTCTGGCTGCCGCTATACTCTACCGTGGTATTGTGGCTTTTCTTTTGTTTCATTCTGGTTACTATGATAATGCATCCCACTACTGCAGTACCGTGTCTCTTTTCTCTTCTCATTTATTATCTATTCGTTTAGGTACTGCAGTACGTCTTCCTTCTACCACGATACACAAAAGCAAACCTATACTCTAACTCTTCTATCATGTTATCCCTTGTATACATATTGGATAGAGAATCATTATAGTATATTTTAGAAAGCATTACAAAAAATTCTTCAAGCACTAAGAATAATGATTTGGTTTTAATCTTTAAGTTGAGGATTCAAGAAGGTTAGGATAATAGTGCATGGACAAAAGGAACCAATCAAGGAGGTGGAAGTGATTTCTAGATTTTAAATTAATATATTTTTTTTCAATAAAGTATGCAAGTGTAATTGTTAGTTTAGGATGATGATCTGGATAAAATATGCATGCATGAAGGATAGCTAGAATTATGATATGAATGGATATTATTGTATGATTCAGTGATGTGTTTGATGTTATGGTTGATATTATGTATTGTCATGCTGGTAAAAGTTGGCAAAGTGAGTATTATCATTTTGATAATGTATCTAAGTATCTTTTGATTTGTATACCTGATTATGGTATGTCATGATTTTGATACTTCATTAAAAAAAAGATTAATAAAGATTGTAACCACGTACCAACGCAATGTCATGCGAAGTGGTGTTATCATGAGTGTTTCAAACCGGACCCAACTTAACCAATTATTTGGTTGATTAATTCATGAGATGGAATTGGTAGTCTAGACTGATCCCACTTTCCTAATTGATGAGATGGGTTTGAGTGTCTTAATTGATTCTACTCCCCAAACACTAAGGAGGAGTCATTTCGGCATCAATGTCAACTATTAGATAATCCATCCTTTGAGTCACCTAATCCATAAAATTTTTTGGCATGTGTGCTTTCTTTCATTGAAATAATCATTTAAATATTTGGGATGATCCACTGGGCTCTTTGAGCTTACCCCTTCTTTTAAATTTTTTAAGAAACCAGTGATCAAAGGTTGGCACATGGGTTTATGAGAGTCTTCTTCTTCGGCTTTACCCCATTAGTTTAGGAATCTTGTTTAGTTGGGCATGTTAGCCCTAGTCTTTCCTGTTGACTTTTATTTGTTTTAAGTTGTTACGAATTTCATTGAACCCCATTTGAGTTACGTTTTGAAATAAATTGATTACTTCTTAGTTACAGGTTTGGTTTGGAGTATGAATTTGAGACTTACGTTCTCATTCATGAAAAATTTTGATAAAGTGATATTTGAGATTTTGTATAAGTTGTTATAACAAGGGAAAGTGTTGAGTTGACAGATATGGACACAGTTAGTGGTAGTAACCTCTCATCTCTCAAGTGGTCCAGAGGTGTCACTGTACACTATTCATATCATACATTTCAATTTTATCAAGTTTAGTGTTATCGTTCAAAGACAATTTCATAATTGTGCCCATTGAGATGACCATCTGCAAGCAGAGAATTACAAAGGTGATATCAGAGCCTAGGTAGTGGTTTACTAGGCCAAATGTTTACTCTGATACCAAAGTTGGTATTGAAGCTCAATTAGTAGATAAATTGGGCAAGTGTCTAAGGTATAAACCATTGGCTAGTAAATCTATGGAGAAACTTTTTAGCAATGTTATTGAGTTTATAGGTCTAGGAAAAGATACCATAGATAGAGGCTTGGTTGTTGCCAAGGTGGTACATTAGATCATAAATGAAAACTATTAGGACATAGGTTAGAGATTGAATTGTATGAAACGAAATACTAGTTTGGTAATGACACAAGATTGGGAGGACCTACATTTTTTATTTCTACATGGAATGGACACTTAAGAATTGGGGGTATTGAAGAATTGTGGACTTAGAGATTGACAGACCATGTTTGGTGAATGATCAAAAAATTTGAAAACTTATGCTTGGCTAGTATGGGATAGTTGAGTATGGTAGGGCTTGGGAGGCCTTAGTTGTTGAGACATTTGCAAAATTGTTTGGGTGTAGTGAGGTTTCTAAATGGAAGCCTATGTCAGTGGGAAACAGTGGCATGGGATGCTTGAACTCGGAGGCGTGTATGGAAGCTTAGAAATTTCTCTATGCTAGCATGAAATTGTATGGTTGTATGTGTGAATGTGTTGCTTGCATGATATGCTCATTTGAATTTTTGAAATATGTTTATTATTGAGCCCAAATCCTGAAACATCAGAGGTTTCAGAAGAACCTTATTTTGGATTTAGAAGAAAAAACTAACAAGTCACTGAACAAATCAAGAACTTAGAGACATGAATCTAAAGTCATTATAGCACAAATGAGACGTAAACATGAGAAAATCATTATAACTATAGTGATACAATTTATGAATAGACATTGGGGAGTATCTACTATCACAAGTCTAGAAAAGTATTTTGTATCTTGATGGTAAAAAAAAAAAACAATTTTTTGTACACCAAAAGTTGATTTGAAATGAGATTATAATTCTCAATTTATATTGGAAATTTTTCATGATGGTACCCCACTAAATTATTGGATACTTGTAGGTTGCACTGCAAGTGTGCAATGTCACAAGTAGTAATAATTGATTGCAAATCAAATATTATCCTTAGGGAACGGTTAAATGCCAACAATCCCAAAGCCCAATCTACTATTAGTGTCAATTTTGTTAAGGTTGTAAATCAAGTGTGAATGATGTAAACCTAAATAAACTTTAAATCAAAAGAATATTGGATTTGAAAACTATATCAATCAAGTTTTTAGGATAGTAAGCTTTCATGTAATCCTCCTTAATTCTTATTTCAATTAATATGTTTCTTAGTACTGTGGGTTATAACACTTGCAATTAAAACTCTCTCCTAGGTAATTTTACTACTTATTAGTCAAGTTCATAATACCCTCTCTCGAAGTGTACAACAAAATAACTAATGTAGTAAAATTGGTTTTTACGTGCAACCTCTTATAAAATCAATGACCTCTAGGTTCAATAGATTTGTCTAACTCTATACGTTGAGGATCAAACTATCAAACCTCTCTCTCGAGTTAGTTTAACAGTCTAAGATCTTCCTATCTATGGCCAGTAAATTGAAAGCAATAAGAACACAAAGTATAGAACAAAACATCAAAAATAGATTAATCAAAACACATAATTAAGGGCTCTCACAATCAAAATTACATCCTATAATTGAAATGTTTAACCTGACGTAGAGTAGAGAATGCAAAACAAAGAATTCATCAAAACAGAGATCAAACTCTAGTCTAGATTGCTTCTTTCTTGCTCTTCTACGTTCTTTGCTCTAGCTCCCTCTGTTACTGTTGTCTAAGACTCTTCTAAACCCTCATAGGCTTATCTATTTATATCTCTCACACTCAAGACTTCTGAACACAAATTTAAAGAACTACAATTGCCTTTTTCATTCACACTAGCTTGGTACTTGATCGTGGTAGTCCAAGTAAACCGTAGATCCAAAAATTTTGGGAACATTCAAATCCTTGCACTACTGCAATAGGCTACCATGGTAGTCACCCTGTTCAGCCAACATGTCCTTTTGTTACTGCAGTAGGCTATCATAATATTGTATTCCTACTATGAAAATTGCTCTGACTACCGTGGTAGCCTATTGTGGTAGTGAATTCCTACAATATTTGATCATTCTGACTACCATGGTAGGCTATCGCGGTAATGTACTTGCCTGGGTTTTCTCTTCTTTTAACGTTTCGGTTACCACCATAGTGTGTTTCTCTACCACAATAATCAATGGATTCTTTCCATTTTGGGTTTTTTTCCATCTTCTATCCTCTGTGTACCTATTTTCATTCATCTTGGACCTGCATAAGCAACTAAGAACCTCTTTTTGGCATTAAATCGCAAGTATAAACGCATAAAACCATATTGACATTATCTATATGGTAAATTACGTGCAAATACTTATATTAATGCTTAACTACCTATATGTAAGTAAATATGTTCTATTTCCTACTCAACCCATGCAAAACATATGCAAAATACCTTTAATATAGTTAGTATGCTATGCAACTAACAAAATATCCCTAAACTTAAACTATTGTTCATCGCCAAACAATGATTCAACTTCTAAACTTAAAAACCACACTAGTACATAGTTAAATTTTCATTCACTCATCATTATGACCTCCATTTTCCATTCTTTACTCTGTGATTCATTAATAAGTCCTTAGGGTTGTTCTGGTTGTCTAAAATTTTAGTCCATCCTCCATTCTTCTTCACCATCACCCTTGTCTTTCTATATCTCAATCCTCATAGACTATGTAAGTGATTTGTATTTACCATCTCATTCACAGAAATCTTCTCCTAATACCTAAGTACACAAACTCTTTCAATGCTCTCTTCTATCTATCCTCTACTCAATTCAAATTGTAGTTAAGATCAGTGGTCTTTCGTTTAGGCTGTAACGTGGCCTGGTTCTAGGTATAAGTGTGACAGGACTTCAATTATGACTCAAATATTCACTCATAGAAATAATAACCTTCTTTGTTTGATCATCTCTTTGCATGCATCATCCCCTTCTGTATATTCCTTCATTTTTCTTTATTTAGACCCTCAACCTTGTTTCTATGGCTCCTCCAAACTTATGATTTCACATCCATTTCAATTGGAGCCCATATACAGACCCATATAAAATTTGGAAGCTTAACATTGATCAATAATACTAAGTATTACATTTCTCTTTTTTTATAGAACAATAATTAGAGAAATACGTAATCAATGATTGCATCCCCTCCTTTTTTACACATCAAAGTAAGCATTATCATTACTATGAGTGTACACAAATAAGTTCAATTAATACAGTAATAAAAGGTATAATGTGTATTTATTGTTTAGGTTCATTACAATAAAACAGGGTTTAAGGCTCAAAATTAGTTGCAAAAGATTTTTAAGCGTTGGGATCGACCTTTAGGCTAAAACTCAAACAATGATGGCCTACATTTTTTTCTTCCCAGAGTCATTCCTAAGTAGAGTTCAAAATAGATTTGATTATTTTAAGAGTTTGTCAAACATTATCTCCACTTTGTCAGAGTGAAATTTTGGACAAACCAAGCGCACAAACTATTTGATAATACCCAAAATTCTTTATCTCATCACACTAGAGGAATTTTCAATCTCATAGATCACTCAGTGAACTTTTCAAAAACAAATATTTCATGAGTGTAACCTAAGTGTTTTATGATATCTAAATGATAGAGTTTCAATGAAAAAGAATATGTGATATGCCTATAAATATGCAGTTTAGAAGTCGAAGATTGAAGAAAATTTTCTTCAATGTGTAACCCCAAACTTAAACTGTGCCTTTTCCTCAAGAGTACAACTTCAACATGGCGTATGTTGAAGACCCCGCAAGTGTACGGGATCGCAATAGTAATAACCGGTGAGACCAGATATCGTCCTCAGGAAACGTATAAAAATCAACTATCTAAAAGCCAAATTTACTATCAATTTGAACTTTATTAAAGCAACAAATTCGATTGATTAAGAATTAGAATTAAACACTTGAAAAAAGTCAAATATAAAACTGAAAAGCAAATTATTGAAAACTCTTTAGATTAAATTATCTAGGATAGTAAACTTTCTTGTGATCACCTTCAATTCCTATTTCAATTAATCACATTCCTTTGTTATGTAGGTTCTAGCACTAGTCATCAAAGCCTTCTCCCGAAGTACCTTAACACCTATTAGTCTAATCACTAATACCCTCTCTCGAGGCGTACAATAAATAGTCTAATGCATTAAACACAATTATAACGTGCAACCTCCTAGGCAATCAACAACCTCCCAGTCAATTGATTGATCTAAGTCTATAATTTGATTT
>JAJIYU010020006.1:0-10571 GCA_030144865.1 Tinospora cordifolia | reverse complement strand
AATTCAGTGAAAACCACACAAACAATGATCATGCCATGAATTCAAATAAGAAAAGAAGAGTGTTCTAGAAATCACTTCCACCTTATGACGCTTTCTCCCAAAATTTCGGCAGCACTTCCCCCACGTACTAGCGCCCTCGAAGATCACCCAACTTATTTCCCCAAATTGAGAGATACGGGGGTTGGGGTGTTACAACAATGCTGACTTCAGCACAAACTCCTAGTAATTAGGGACAGTGGTAGAAGAATGGGGGTTCCAGGAAGGGGAAGTTTGTTTTGGGATCGACTACCAACTCACAGATCTAGTCTACCACGATAGTGGCAGTTGTAGCCACCCTTATTCAGACATTTGAGGCACACGTGGCAGTAGAACTTAGAGGCAAAGACCGAGTAGGGGAGGTAGAGGCTTAGAGTATATGCCATAGACACCGGCATTATAGATGGGCTACCCAACAAGGCTATGACAAGTTGAACAGAGACAACCATTCACCTATTATTAGTGTGGGCAAATTGGGCACAAACAATCAGAGTGCCCTACCCTATCAGCTTGGCTGATGGTTCAGCAGGGATATATAGAGAGAGCTCAGGCAGTCACTCAGCCTGATCGGGAGGCTTCCAAGACTTTGGTGGAAGGTATCGTCTCTACTTTAGATTCCACTTTGTATGTGTTGATTGATGTTGGCTCTACCTTATCATTTATATCTCGACCTATTGTTGATAGATTAAAACTTAGACAAGTTAGGATATCCACTTGGCTTGTATTGAGTACTACCGCTATGGAGTGTATTTACCCGAATATGATTTGCAAGCATTGTGTGATATTTGACCTAGAGTCAGTGGTAGATCTGTGGGGATTAGAAATTTTGGAGTTCAATGCCATTTTAGGCATGGACTGGCTACTGCTTATCAAGCTTATGTTGATTACTATGCTAAGTATGTATTATTTTAGATCTTGAATTGGCTTATAGTGGTGTTCTTTGGTAGAGTTTCAAATAAACCTAGCATCCATGGTAGATTAGCGACACCATAGGAGATGTGTGCCTTAGTGAGTGTGGTTATCGCAGATACTGGTGAACCTTCCAAACTGAGACTTGGGGATATTCCTATGGCATGTGAGTTCGCTAAGGTATTCCTTAATGATTTACTAAGCTTGGCTCCTAAGTGAGAGATTGATTTTGTCATTGAGTTGGTCTCAAGGACTGAGCCAATATTAATAGCTCCTTACCGCATGGAACTTAAGGAGTTACAAGAGTTGAAGGTTCAGTGAGAAGAATTACTGGACAAGTCTTCGCTTGTGTGTCATCTATAGATAGTTGAATAGGGTGACTATAAAGAATAAATACCTTCTTCTTCAGATTGATGATTTGTTTGATTAGCTGAAGGGTGCTAGAGTATTCTCAAAGATTGATTTGACATTGGGTACTATCAACTACATGTTAGGGAGGAGGATGTACCAAAGACAACTTTTCTAACTTGCTATGGGCATTATAAAATTTTAGTTATGCCATTTGGAGTAATGAATGCCCTAGCGATGTTCATGGACTTGATGTAGCGATGTTTAGGGCTTATCTTGATCAGTTTGTGATAATATTCATTGATGACATTCTAATCTACTCGAGGCCTAAAGAGGAGCATGCATGACATGTTAGAGTAGTCTTACAGACTTTGAAGGAACACCGCTTGTATGCAAAGCTGAGTAAGTGTGACTTCTGGTTAACGAAGGCCAAGTTTGTTGGTTATGTGGTTGGAGCCGGGAGTGTATTTGTTGATTCGTCCAAGGTTGAAGCGATTGTTGATTGGCTTAGACCTAACACAGTGATCGAGATTCATAGTTTCTTAGGTTTAGCGGGTTACTATTGGATGTTTGTAGATAATTTCTCTTGCATCGTAGCATCGATGACTAAGCTAACCCAGAAGAATGTACCTTTTATATGGACTGATAACAGTGAGCATACCTTTCTGGAGCTTAAACAAAAGTTGATACCTGCGCTAGTTCTTATTTTGCCAGAACTAGGTCAAGAGTTGGTGATTTCTACTAATGCATTAGGATTAGGCCTTGGTTGTGTGTTGATGCAAAATGACAGGGTGATAGCCTATGTTTCCAGAAAGTTAAAAGTTCATGAAAAGAACTACCCTGTCCATGATCTAGAACTAGTAGCTATTGTTTTTGCACTCGAGATTTGGTGGCATTATCTTTATAGTGAATGATTCACGCTATATTCAGATCATAAGAGCCTCACGTACCTATTTTCTCAGAAAGATCTTAAATTGAGGTAGAGGAGGTGGATGGTATTGTTGAAGGATTATGACTTTAGTATTAAATACCATCTTAGGAAAGCTAATGTTGTGGCCGATGCACTTAGTAGGAAATGGATTGAGACTGCCTGTATGGCTAGAAATATGTCTCAACAGTGGAGGATGATTGATTTTGTGACAATGATGAGTATCCACTAGACTTCGATCGAGATCAGAGTTAGTGCACAGATGAGAGCCCAACCAGTTCTACTTACTAAGATCATGGAGGTGCAACCTCGTGATGTTGATTATGTGATGTTCTGGGAGTGGGTGGACAACACTTCTTGTGTGGAGTGGTCGATTGACATTGATGGTGCACTGAGGTTCAGGGGACGATTGTGGGTACCAAAAAAGTCTTAAGATGAGATAATTTTATTTTGAAACTTAGAATTTAAGAAATCTATAATTTAGATTTAATACCTGAAGATAAATAATTTATTTTAAAAGAGTACTTAGAAATTTTTATGTGATAAAATAGAAATTTGAAACTTAGTTCAAATATTTGATATAAAAATCTTATTTTAAGTGAAATAAGATTTATTGAACATAAGTTATTTATTTTTAGAACACAAATTTAAGTTTTAGTGTTTTGAAATTATTAATACAAATCTAAATAAATTATTTAGAAGTTGATGAAGTATAGAAGCGTGAAAAAAATAATTATTAGAATTTTTAATTTTTTAGATTAGAAGTCTAAATTAATAGAAGTATTATTTTTCTAAAATATAAGTTTAGAAGTGTTTTTGAACTAGATTTGGATAAATACTGAAGATCTAAAAATAAATAAAAATAATTTTTATAAACCTTATTTGACCCGAATAAAATTAGCTAAAATTAATATTTAAACTTTATAATTATTTTAGAAATTATTTAAGCTTAGAGTTATTTTGGATGAAATTAAATATGAGTTAGGAACTTCAAGTATCTTGATGGAAAGCAAAGTGACCTTGAAGATTTGCGGAATTAGAATGATGTGATTTCCTTGTTCATACGTACGTATTATGCAGATTTAAGATTCAAAGCATTTGTTTGAATAGTTTTAGGTTATTATAATTTTTATAATCAAATTGTTTACTGTGCTTGAATGGATGATATGATGTTAAATGATTTTTATTTATTACATACATAACTAGGAAAAACTGCATTTAGATTTCATTATTTACTCAGGCGCCTCATCATTTTAACTTTCATGCATAATTTGATTTATTATCTATTGGATCGTGAAATACTTGGTGTGATCGAACTTGTGTGTAAATGTAACATCTCGAAAAAATTCATATGAAATTTGAATTTTTAGTTAAAAAATATACGAAATTGACGAATGAAAATTTTGGCAAGTCTTAGTTTACCCAAATGAGGAATAAATATCAATTTAACTGATTTTTGGGAGAAAATATATGAATATAATGTATACCATGGGATGTCATAGTAAAAAATACAAGGATATGTGCAATTTTTGATGAAAACAAGATTAGAAAGTTAATTGGGATCAAGATTTGACAAAAATTCGAAAATAAAACAAGAAATTCGATTGAAAAATAAAAAAAAATAAACTTAAAACATATCCAACGATCTACGATCGTTCTCCCAAAATCTAACGAATGAGATTAAAACTGCACCAACGCCCAGGTGCACCGGATCATCAAAATCCAATGGCCTGGAGATCCCCACACCACACTCGAGGATGATCCAACGGCAGGCACGATTCGTTGATCGCAAACTGAGATTTGTACACAACACTCGAGGTCCATCTGACAGTCCAAACGCGTTTCGTTGATCGCGAACTGAGATCCGCACACAGCACTCGAGGTCCATCTGACGGTCCAAATGCATTTCGTTGATTGCGAATGAAGATCTGGTGCTGCGATCGAGGACGATCCAATGATCTGAGGCATTTTCGTTGATCGCGATCGGATGTGCTGCACTCAAGGACAATCGGACGATCTGAAGCATTTTCGTTAATTATGATCGAGATGCACGTGCGAAACTCGAGGATGACCCAAGCGTTGAGATTTGAGGCCTCGATTTTGTTGATTGATCCGAGATTAATCTGACGGCCCAAATCGAAGGCTCCGAAATTAAAAATGAAAATTACAGAAAAATCTGAATAAAATTCGAAAAATATTTCTAAATTCTGAAAAAAATCTGAAAAATACTCATTTATTTCTTAAAATTAGAAAGTATGAAATTAAAGAGAATTTGGGAGTTTTACTCCATGCAAAACTCAAAAGTTTCTATTTTTCTCCCTTTGAAAACATATATAAACCCCCTTTGAAAACCTATATAAACCCCCTAGGCTCTCAATTCCCTCATTCCAAAAGAAGAGTTGAAATTGCTTCTTATTTTCTCTAAGCTTTCTTCTTGGCACATCTTCCCATCTTTCCTTCATCTTACTTGTGTGTGAAAAGTTCTTCTCTCGAATTGGGGAATTAAGTTGGACAATCTTCATTGGCATTAGTATGTGGGGGGAATTGCTGTTGAAATTTCTGGAGAATGCGTCACAAGGTGGAAGTGATTTCTAGAACACCCTTTTGTTCTTATTTAAATTCATGGCATGCTCATTGTTTGTGTGTTTTTCACTGAATTCAAAGATTTTCAATTTTAGTTCTAGAATTTTAAAAATTTATTTCAATTTTTCAGTTTTAATTCATGTTTGAGCACTCATATCCTCCATGCCATGCTAGTATCATGCTTAGGCTTTTAAATTAAAGTATGATGCATGTTTTATGAGTGCTTAATGAATTGATTGTGTATATTCTGAATTTTAGTTTGATTTCATATTCTGAAGTTTATTTTATGAGATCATGATATGAGAATTAATCTAAGACAATGGTGATAATAATCATGTACCATCATAGCGGTCAAGGTGACACTATGGATGTTCTTTTCATATGAGTTAGGTCATATGGTTTTCAAACCTAAGTACTTGAGGGTCGTGTACCACATTACTTGGTGGGTCACCATGTGTAACAGGTTGATGCTGACACATGCCACTAACGGGTGGATGCCGAGTGGGCCCTGTTTACTTAGTTAAGAGCATCAAAGGATTAAAGGTCCTTTTAGTTTGAGACTTGACTTGAACAAATTGTTGTTTGAAATGCCTAATGATTGAAAGTGTTTGAATTATAATTGTGTTATGAGTTTGAATATGAAAGATGGTTGTTCGAAAAGGATCCACTGGGCTATGTGCTCAATCCTTCCTTTCTTATTTTTCAGGAACATGAAACCCATAGAGTAGCTGAATATAGATAGTTCTTAGATAGTTTCTACCTTATGATATTTCTTTTAGAATTTTTAATGGCATGTTGCCCAAAGTTCTTATGCTTTTCTACTGAAAAATATTTTTTTGAAGCTTTTCGCTATAATAATTAGTTTTTCTTTGAGAAGTTTGGTACTTACAATTATTCTTTCTATTATGAATAAAATAGTTTGAATTTCTTTATCTTTTTAATTTGCCTTGATTTTATTGAAAGTTTTGTATTATTGAATTTTATACAAAGGCACGAGACATTGAAGAGAAAAGAACAAGTGAGTATCACTTGTAAAGTAACACCGGCCCAACCCGCCATTTTGTTAAGTCCACTGTCAAGAGAACGGTGGTCATGTGCACTGCTTAAAGATACGGGGGTTGGGATGCTACAGTAAAACTAAAATAAGATGAAGGATTATTAAGAATCCATGAATCGTTGCGATCAACAAGCCTGAAGCAGATCGAGGTAATATCTCCTATATGCCACCACTTGAAATCGACGAGCTTGTAACACCCCAATTTTCGACCAGACCTCCGTTCACGTGTTACGTCATGTGTTGATTGTCGCCCGATGAAAATTGAGATGCTACTAAAATTCTTTTCTGTCGAAAATATCTTTTTCTTCAAAGTACAATTCGTAATCTTTAATTTTCAAGTCTAACTCCATAAAGATAGCATGTACAATACAGAAAATCATAGTAAGCCTTTCAAATAAATCTTAAGTAAAGCAGCGGAAACACTTTTCAAATTATTTAGTTAAACCAATCTGTTACACAAGAAAAGCCATCGAAAAATGAAACAATTGAAATTAAACGAATGAAAACATGTTACAATAATCCAGCCAAATATCTAAAGTAAGACTTCCAAATCACCTATCCCCGACGACCACCCCGTGAGGTGTCCAATTTAAAATGCAGGTCTTCTGAAATAAGTCAATATACTCTACGTCCAAGTGTACCTAAAAAATATAATGGTTGAGCTCGAAAGCCCAGTAGATCATTCCTACACATCACATGCATTATACAGACCCAATCCAAAACATTACAAATACTTTCAAACATTAGGCGTTTCAAACATTAAATTGTTTGTTGTAACCTAAACCGGAAGAGTTGGTTAGACTCCCAATATTCCTTTGTGATCCAGGATGGAAATAAGTGCATGCAATATGGCCAGAAACAAGAAATCAAGAACATCAACATCCAAAGATAAGTAACGCTATGCAGCCTATTACTTATCCCCATGCATGCCATGTGGCCTGTACATGTGAATCACAGTCTAAGGGACAGTAATGCTATGCAGCCAATTACTAAGGTAACGCTATGCAACCTGTTACCAAATCCCAAAGACAAATCAAGTGTCGAACAAAATCTAAGGAAAGGAGCGCCGTGCGGCCTATTCTTTTTTATTCCCAAGATATCACAGTCAAAGGTAAGGAACGCTATGCAGCCTGTTCCTTATGATTCCCAAGACAATGAAATTTGCTATCGACACTTAGGGTCAGGAATATTTACGACGCTATGCAGCCTGTCGAACCGGTGTGTGGGGTTCTTATTTAACCATCAATCTTAATTTAGTGAAGCAATCATGCATTCAAGCCCAAACATTCAATCAACATGATATCAGAAATAAATCAATGAAATATCATATGAGCGGTAAATCTTAATAGAAATCATGCATAGCGGTAAATCATTCGACAATTCAACAATTTCAACCAAAGCATCCAATTCTAACAATTCAAATTAACCTTTTTCAAAACATTAACAACCTATAATCTATTCAAACAAATGTTTTGAATTTTAAATCCGCATAATACATGTGAGAGAGAAAATCATGCCCACCTGAATTCTTGGCGATTTCTTATCTCCTCGTAACTAGCGATCGTCCTAAAAATTTTATCTGCAAAAATCATTGTAACGTAACAATATCTCAAGCAACATTCCTATAATTTCCTACTAATAATTTTCATACTTAATTAATTCGTCACCAATCTGATTTTTCTTAGTTTAAGCACTAATCTTTTGATATAATTAAGTCTAGATTAATAATCCCCATTTCTTTTTACTTTGTTTATCAAATAATCATGTTTAATTGCATAATCCAAAAATTAAAATAAATTTTCCTTACCTATTAACACTGTTAACACCCAATAATGAAGAGCTGCCACCTTGCTTCTCTACTTTCCAGCAGTTCTCTTCTTCATCTTCATTTCATCTTTGTTCTTCTCGGACCAATAGCAGCAGCAGCTGCACAGCTCCTTCACGGTTGGCAATCTCAAATCAATTCATGGCACCAGTAGCACATCTTCTTCCCATTCACAGTAGTAGCAACTCATGCATGGTCCTCTGCCTTTGTCTCAATTTAACGCAACAGCCACTTCTCTTTCTCATTTCTGCAGCAGGGGACAGCAGCAGCTGTCACTCCAACAAGAGCACCGCCTCTTCATCTTCATCAATTCCTCCTCGGTCTGCAACAACAGCCCTGTTCAATTCAGAAATTATGTACTAGAAGCAGCTTGCATGGCTTCCCATTTCACTCCCCTTCTCCGTTCGCCAATAGCTGCAACGACCAGCCATAGCTACCACAACCCAACAAAAACTCTGTTTCATGGTCTCTCTATTTCCGTCTTCCTCTGTTCATGCACCCCTGCCCCACAGCAGCAGTAGCAGCGTCAATAGCAACAGCAACACGAGCAGCAGCAACGTGCTGCAATTAGCAGCAGCAACAGCAGGCTGTAATGGCAGCAACAGCTGCCTCTCTTCATCTCCTTCGTTTGGCCTTCATCTTTGCACCATTCCACAACAGTCCGTAGCAGTAGCAAGTGCAAGGCAACAACAGTAATAACAGAACATTGTCTCTCTGCTCTCAAGTTCCAACCCAGAATTTTTCATATGAATTCTGGTTTCTTACTTAAGCTTCACGGTTTTATTTGTTCAATTCCAGAATACATTTATTGCTGTTTTTCTTCATGCTCTGTTTTCAGCCACCGAACGAACCCAAAACACAGAGCACGACACACCAGCAACACGGTGTCCCAATTCTTTCTCGTTCGGTGATAACAGGAGCAGCAAACCAACAGCTGCATTTGCTCATCTTCTTTCATTCCTCGGACAGCACGTGAACCACACAGTTATTATGAAGCAAAGCTTTGATGCTCTGATTCTTCTTCTTTCTTCACGTTAAACAACTCTCTGTTTGTTCAATTACAGCAGCAGCAGCAACTGATACGCTGCTTTCGTCTCTTCTTCTGTTTGTGCAACTCCACTCCAGAACAGCAGCCACATGCAACAGAAACGTTGCTCTGTTTCCAATTGCAGCAACCGAACTCTGCTTGTCGTTCGTGATTCAAACCAGAAATCTAGAGCGTTCTCCTTTTCCTTTGGCTGCTGCTCCTCCTGTTCTCGTTCCCCATCACGGTTCTACACAACAACTTCAAGCAGCAGCAGTAGCATTAACAGAGTAGCCGTGCTCTGTTCTTCTTCGTCTGCACTGCTTCTTCTTCCCGGCTAGCAGCAACCACCGAGCAACTGCCGTTACATAGAACAGAGCTTACTTTGCTTTCTTTTCTTTCCTCTGTTCGGCAGTTAGTGAGCAACAACAGCAACTATGCTGCGCTGTTCTTTGTTCTGCTTCGTCTCACTTCTCTGTTTTCTATGCTGGTTCTGTTTTTCTTCTCGTGTGTTTGTGTCTCGATCCTTCTTGTATGTTCATCACGCCGACCACAAGCGAACCATGCTTTAGCTTCCTCCTCAATCCATCGTCAAATCTTGCTTCATAAGCCACTCTAACACTGCCCATGCTCCACTCCATTCTTCCTTCCGTTTCTATTATTATTATTATTATTATTATTTTCATAAACTCAACTAATTTGTCTAAACTTTATTTTAGACATTAATAATAATAGCATCAATACCTAATCATTTAATCATTTTAGCTCATCTACTATGTGTATAAATAACTATTTATTTATTGATATTTATTTATTTAATTATTTGCTCGCGACGTGGCACGCTCGCGAAGTTACGAAGTGTTACAGAGCTACAAGGCGGATCGTAGGTATTCTCAACCTTGAGCTGTCTGGGACAGCTAGAAGTCCTTGAGAGATGGTACTACATGCTAGCAAGTACACTCCCTTAGATTGTGACTCTGACATATAACCGGCCTTGGGCGTTACCTGAGATTTGCTTTGATTCATATCAAAGGGAATACCGAGAGTCATCTCAACGCTCTTCCGATCTTAGACTACAACCAAAACAAATGAATGTTTGAAATGCCTAATGTGTGAAAGTATTTGTAATGTTTTGAATTTTGATTTGTATAATATGTGTGATGTGTAGGAATGATCTACTAGGTTTTCGAGCTCACTCCCATTTTATTTTTTAGGTACACGTGGACGTAGAATAATGTAAACCTGCGTTAAGAGATCCTCACT
Organism: Tinospora cordifolia; assembly: GCA_030144865.1. Lineage (NCBI taxonomy): Eukaryota > Viridiplantae > Streptophyta > Magnoliopsida > Ranunculales > Menispermaceae > Tinospora > Tinospora cordifolia. The sequence goes on along the minus strand of JAJIYU010020006.1, from coordinate 598 downwards.
TTAGATTGGAAACCTCATGGGGGAGGTTATCCAGGATAGGAGAATTTTGAGGTCATATTTTGTTTATTTCTAATGAATTGATTTGCATGTATTTATTTTGGTTTTGGACTTCAGTCGCTTATGTTATCAAACAATATTATATGTTTAACATTTATTGTTCTAATAGAAGTTTTTGAAGTGATTATGTTGTGTAATTTGTAATTTATGATTTTTGATTCTTAGTTTGTATTGTACAACTGTAGGAACTCGGTGAACATAGTGAGAAATTATTTTGATCTTTTGTTTATGAGAAATGTATGCATGATTGAGAACTATTTTTCATGAACTTTATTTTGAAGAAAAAGATTTTGACAGAAAGAAAATTTTTAAGTAGCATCTCGATTCTCAACGGGCGATGACCCATAGCATGTAACAGGAGGTCCATTTGGGAGTCAGGGAGTTACATCATCATACTTGTTAGCTACCCCGCAAGTGTACGGGATCGCAATAGTAATAATCGGTGAGACCGGATATCGTCCTCAGGGAACGTATAAAAATCAACTATCTAAAAGCCCAATTTACTATCGATTTAAACTTTATTAAAGCTACAAATTCGATT
>JAJIYU010020005.1:0-10595 GCA_030144865.1 Tinospora cordifolia | reverse complement strand
CTATTGCCTTATTAAATTTTTAATTTTAAGCTATGTACGGTTAAATACGATTAAGGCATGAAATGACTGAAATAGAAAGTCAAGTGTGTGTCGCTTGTAATGTAACACCGGCCCGGCCCACCGTTTGGTTTAGTCCACTGTCAAGACAAATGGTGGATGCGTCCCATGCTTAATGATACGGGGGTTGGGGTGTTACAATTTCGATCTCCTGAAGTACCCTAAATGAGAATTCTTTCTAATTTGGACCCCTTGAAGAGTGTTTGGCAAATGAAAACCCTAACTTCGACCAATTATTCTAATTTTTAGATATGTTATCCCATTGGTTGGTTCATGCCACCTTACTTCATTTCAAGTTATTTTGGGTCCCTAAGGGGTACTAAATGAGAGTTCTAAAACCTACTAAATTTAGCCCTTAAATGAGCCCAGTTTCATTTTGCACCCAAATTTCACTAAATAAATGATAAATTTCATTTAATTAAGTACGAAGAATTTAGGGTATTAAAACCTACCCTCCTTAGAAAAATTTTGTCCTCGAAATTTGTACATAACTAAGGAGTTTTAGTGAATAGGTGTAGATACTTGGTTTTCATCTCGCTTTCGAGTTCCCAGGAAGTCTATTCCACTCCGTGATGTTTCCACAGTACCTTCACTAAAAGGGATATCCTTTGTTCATAGACTTTGTACTTTATAGTCAAGGATTCTGACTGTTGTTTCCTCGTAACTAGCACATCTTGAATATTCACTTCCTCATAGTGGATGATGTGAGAGGGGTCAGGTACGTACTTTCTCACCATGAACACACGGAATACGTTATAAGCTGAAGTCATTCGATTTGGTAGGTCCAACCTATAAGCACATTTCATGATTCTTCTAGGTATTTTAAAGGGTCTGACAAACCTCAGAGATAACTTCCCTTTGAATTCGAACCTCATGATGCCCTTCTGAGGACTAATTCTAAAAATACATTGTCCCCAGCTAGGATGTATTACCTCATAATTTTGTCAAATAACTTAAAAATAAATAAAGTTGACAAAATTTAAAGTTCTTGAGTGGAAATTATAAGATTTATTGAGAAAAATTCTAAAAAAGATGCAGGAAAATGAAATCTTAATATTAGTATGATCTAGCAAATGATATAAGTAGAATTATCAAATATTATTTGTATAAGAATTATTTTATAATTATACAAATAATGGAACAATTATGGGATTAATTATCAAATATAAAGTAAGAAGAGTGAATTATGTATATATATATATATATACATATATAATTATTTTTGCTTCTTTGAAAAAAAAAATAAATATATAGAAAAATATATGAAATGAAGAAATGAGAAATATAGAGAAATATGGATTTATTAATTGTTGGCATAATAAAAATACTAAAGAAATAGAAAAAAAATTATCTAATAAATATAATATTAAAGAATTAGAAATGAGAAAAATATTAGCAAGTGAATAAAATAGAAAGATGTGTGCAATTTTGATGAAAACAAGATTAAAAAGTCAAGTTGGATCAAGATTAGGCAAAAATCCAAAATTAGAACGTGAAATTCGGTTAAAATCAAGAAAATATAACTCAAAACACATCCAACGGCTGAAAACCATAGATCTGAACCCAATCACTTGATCCGACGGCCGCAACGTGAGCCGCACCAACGCCTGAGCTCACAGGATCATGGGAATCGGATGAATAGAAATGATCGAGGATGATCGGACAACCAGAACAAGTTTCATTAATCGCGATATGCGTGTCTCGAGGACGATCTGAGCATCCAGATCAAATTCATGATTCGATAACTGCGAACCGAAGCTGCGCTTGAGGAAATCTGACGAAACGATTTCAATTGATCAAGAATTGTTGCTGCACTCAAGGATGATCCAAGCTACCAGATCAGACCCGCACGATCGAAGATCAGACCACTTCGATCGAGGAAAATCCAACGGTCCAGATAGAACCCGAATTCGTTGATCGCGATGTGCGTGTCTCGAGGATAATCCAAGCTTCCAGATTTAATGCTCTGAAAAAAAATCGAAAATCCAAATAAATCCAAGATAAATGCTTTAAAAATTTGAAAATTAGTTTCTAAATTCCCAAAAATTTCCAAAAAATTCACTTACTAATCTCCTATGCTTAGGGGGCACGAAATTTTGAAGAATTGGCAAGTTTCCCACAAGATGACACCACAAACTTGCCATTCTCTATCCTTTTGAACTCTATATAAACACCCTTCATGCTCACAATTCATCTCATCCCAAGAAACAAGAGTTGAATTGTCATCTTGTTCTCTAAGCCCTCTTCTTGGCTCCCCTTCTCACCGTTATTTTCCCTCTTGAGTGTGAGAAGTTCTTGATTTGGATATTCTTCTTGGGTGATTTTCTTAGTGCTTGAACATTGGGAGCTCTTGTCCAAACTTTGGGGGAAACTACATCTCAAGGTGGAAGTGATTTTTCTTATATCCTTTTTTTCTTATTCAAAGTTCTAGCATGTTCATTGGTTGTTTTGCTTTTGAAATAAAGAATAATTTTAGTTTAAGCATTCTAAAATATATTTCAGTTTTAGATTTGATTCTTGTTTGCATTTATGCATGCATAATAATCATGCCATGTTTAGTATCATGCTTAGGCTTTATTTCAAAATATGATGCATGATTTTGAATGTTCTATGATTAAATTTTCAGTTTGATCATATGCTGAATTTATTTATTTCAATTTCATGTTCTAAAATTTATCTTATGATTCAAGAGTATATGATTTAACAAAGATGATGGCGATAATAACCATGTACCATCATAGCACACATGTGGGTTGCTATGGATGTTCTTTTCATATGATTAGTTCATATGGTTTTAAGACCAAAGTACTTGGTTGGTGGGTAATGTCTCTTGAAGTCCAAAAGTCTAATGAAATTGGCTAAGAAGGGTCATATTTCATTCTAAGGAGGTACTTTGTTAAGAACATCAAGGGCTTCAAAACCCTTTTGGTTTAAAATCTCAACTTTAAACAAATGGACGCTTGAAATGCCTAATGTATGCAAGTGTTTGAAATATGAATGTGTTATTGCTTTGAATTTAAAAAATGGTTGTTTGAAAAGGATCCACTGAGCTTTGTGTTCACCCCTTCTTCTTTTTTTTTTAAGGAAATTAAACTATGAAGACCATGAAAATTTTTATAGTTTCTAGTTTAGCAAGTTTCTATTTTTTTAAAAGTTTCTTTTAATGTAAGGGCATGTTGCCCAATTTTGAATAAGTCTTCTGCTAAAATTTTATTTTATTTTACAGGTTATGAGTTTATTTGATCAATAATGTAATAGTTTACATTATAAAGTTATGTACTTTCTTTTTATGAATAAAGAAGTTGAATTTTTCTTTATCTCTAATTGCCTTGATTTTTTTAAATGATATTTGCATTCTTGAATCTATTCTAAGGCATGAGGTATTGAAAAATAGAAAGTCAAGTGTGTGTCACTTGTAAAGTAACACCGGCTCGACCCGCCAAATGGTTAAGTCCACTGTCAAATAATGGTGGTTATGTCCAAAAATCAAAGAATATGGGAGTTGGGGTGTTACATAGGAACTCTAGTGGTCTTCTCCTCTTGCCAACACAGCTCTTTTGACGACTCTGTGTTGTAGTCAACCTTTTTTGTATTATCTTGACTTGGTTATTTATTTCTTCCACCAAATGTGGTCTAATTAATACATGGTCCTCGAGTTCAGCCCAACAGGTAGGTGATCTATAGGGTCTTCCATAAAGAGCCTCGAATGGAGCCATCTTAATACTTGCCTGATAACTATAGTTATTGTAACACCCCAACCCCCGTATCTTTTAAGCAGTGTACATGGCTACCATTCTCTTGACAATAGACTTAACAAAACGGGGGGTTGGGCCGGTGTTACATTACAAGTGACACATACTTGTTCTTTTCTTTTTAATATCTCGTGCCTTTGTATAAAATTCAAGAATACAAAATTTTCACTAAAATCAAGGCAAATTAAAAGAGATAAAGAAATTCAAACTATTTTATTCATAATAGAAATTGAAAGTACTAAACTCTTCAAAAAGAACTAATTGTTACAGCAAAAGACTTCAAAATACTATTCAGTAGAAAAGTATAAAAACTTTGGGCAACATGCCCTAAAAATTCTAAAAATAATACTGTAGAAACTTTCTAAGAAACTATCTATGTTCAACTGCTCCATTGATTTCATGTTCCTGAAAAATAAGAAAGGAAGGAGTGAGCACATAGCCCAGTAGATCTTTTTCAAACAAACATCTTTCATATTCAAACTCATAACACAATCATAATTCAAACACTTGCAATCATTAGGCATTTCAAACAACAATTTGTTCAAGTCGAGTCTTAGACCAAAAGGGCCTTTGATCCCTTGATGCTCTTAACTAAGTAAATAGGGCCCACTCAGCATCAACCCGTTAGTGGTACGTGTCGGTATCAACCCGTTACACATGGTGACCCACCAGTGGTACACGACCCTCAAGTACTTAGGTCTGAAAACCATATGACCTAACTCATGAAAAGAACATCCATAGTGTCGCCTGGACCACTATGATGATACGTGGTTCTTATCACCATCGTCTTTGATTAATTCTCATATCATGATCTCATAAAATAAACTTCAGAATATGAAATCAGACTAAAATTTAGAACATACACAGTCAATGCATGAAACACTCATAAAACATGCATCATACTTTAATTTAAAAGCCTAAGCATGATACTAACATGGCATGGATGATATGATTGCTCAAACATGAAGCAAAACTGAAAAACTAAAATAAACTTTTAAAATTTTGAAACGAAAATTGAAAATGTTTGATTTCAGTGAAAACACACAAACAATGAGTATGCCACAAATTTAAATAAGAATAGAAGGTGTTCTAGAAATCACTTCCACCTTGTGACGCTTTCTTTCGAAATTTCGGCAGCAATTCCCCCCACGTACTAATGCCAATAAAGATCGCCTAACTTAATTCCCCAATTCGAGGGAAGAATTTCTCTCACACACAAGAAGGGAAGATGGGAAGAGGTGCCAAGAAGAAAGCTTAGAAAATAAGAGGCAATTTCAACTCTTATCTTTGGAATGAAGAAATTAAGAGCCTAAGGGGGTTATATAGGTTTTCAAAGGGAGAGAAATAGAAAGTTTTGAGTTGTTCTTTGAATAAAATACCCTAATTCTCCTTAATTTCGTACTTTCTAATTTTTAGAGCAAAATGAGTATTTTTTGAATTTTTTTCAAATTTTAGAAATAATTTTCGAATTTAGAAACCTATTTTTCAGATTTTTTGTGATTTTTCGGTAATTTTCCCATAATTTTCGTTTTAATTTTCGGATCTTTTAATCTCAACCGTCGGATTAATCTCGGATCAATCAACAAAAATCAGAACCTTTGATCTTAGCTATTGGATTTCCTCGAGTACATCAACATTTCGCGATTAATCCAAAACGACTTTGATCTAGACCGTTGGATTTTCCTCGAGCGCAACACGGTTTTGCGATCAACTACGCAGCTTTGATCTGGAACATCAGATGGACCTTGAGTGCTATGTGCGGATCTCGTTCGCGATCAACGAAACTCATCTCGTTCGTCAGATCAACCTCGATCACAGTGTGTAAATTTCAGTTTACAATCAATGAACTCAATTTTGGCCGCACGATTATCCTCGAGTGTTGTGTGCGGATCTCTGGCCGTTGGATTTTGATGATTCGGTGCACTCGAGCGTTTGGTTTGGTTTTAATCTCGTTCGTTGGATTTTGGTAGATCGATCGTAGACCACTGGATGCGTTTTAAGTTTATTTTTTTGATTTTTCAGCCGAATTTCTTCCTTTCTTTTCAGAATTTTGCCAAATCTCGATCCCAATTGACTTCCTAATCTTGTTTTCATAAAAAAAATTGCACATATCCTTGTATTTTTAGCTATGATATCCCATAATATACATTACATTCATATATTTTCTTCCAAAAATCCATTAAATTGATTTTTATTCCTCATTTGGGTAAACTGGAACTTGCCAAAATTTTCATTCGTCAATTCTGTATAATTTTCTAAGTAAAAATTCAAATTTCAAATGAACTTTTCGAGATGTTACAGCTATAGGCTAACTCTGCCAAGTGTAAGTACTTGCTCCAATTCCCCTTGAAGTCTAAAATACAAGACCTCAACATATCCTCTAAATCTGGATAACTCTCTTAGACTTACTGACTTGATCTATGGATCTAATTAGCAAGAACTAAGCCACTTTAGTGATACGATCCACAATTACCCATATGGTGTTTTCTTCCTAAGTCTTAGGGTATTCTTAGCATCTAACATATGGTCAGTGTTCTTATACCATTCACTTTCCCCCCTCAGGCTTGTGAGCCATTCGTCTTGCCTTTTTGTTCATCCCTGATCATATGCAATAGGTCTGATGGCAAGACTTGCTTTAAAGATAGGCTTGTCTTTCATTTAGGGTCATTCCTATCCTAAAGTTCTCAGTCTATTGAAAGTTTCCTTTGTTGTACCCCACCTCCAACTCAGTGGACTCTACTACACGTCAGGTATCAGGGTCGTTACCTTAAGTAACTAACACTTTCTTCAATATTTAAAGTGAGGCAACAAGAGTCCTTAAGGAAATTGTTTTCATTAATTAGAAATCACAGGTACAAAACCTTATTCAAAGACAAAATAAATGCTAACATATAGCGAGTCTTAAGAACTCTCTTCCACTAATTATATTCCAAAAATTAATTTTTTTTTGTCTTAACATTGGATTACTAGGGTTTCTGCAGAGGATATTGATCTTCTTGGGCCTCCACAATGAACATTCAAGCTTGGTTTTGACCACAACCCTGATTTTGCCCTAAGTTGGCATTTTGTTGTTGCTTTCTGCCCTAAAAAATGATCATTCGACCTCCTCCCTAATTATTTTATGGCTGAGGAGCCTGAGTGTAATTAGGCAATCCATAGCAAGATGGCCCTTCTGTTTGCACACATAGCATAGCCCTTGCCTCTTAGTTTGTTCTCTAGACTCGTTCTTGGTTTGCCCCTATTTTGTGGAGCCTTACCACTCTTATTCTTTTTCTATGACCCGTGATCTTTTTCATTCACAAGCTTCTTATTCTTTCCTCTCAACCTTTACTCCATATTGAGTTCTTGCTCTACAATCAGAGCTCTTTCCAAGACATCCTTATATGTTTTTAAGCCCAAAGTCATAACCACTTTGTAGATCTCGATCTTTAGACCCTGAGTAAACCTATTATCCTTCATCCTCTCCTCCCAGATTAGTTCCTAAGAGAACTTGGGTGGCTCAGTTTATTTCCTCTCTCACTTAGTCAAGGTGAGATCTCTCTGATTGAGTCTTATAAAGTCTTCTTGTAGCTTTCTTAAGGTAGCCTTTAGGAAGAACTTGTCATAGAAGATCTCCTTAAGCTCTTTCTAGTTCATCTTTTCAACTTTGGTGTTTGCTTCATCAAACGTTCGTACTATCGTGACTCTAAATTTAGTTTCTATGTTCTTGATTTGTTCAATGGCCTAAAGGTATTTCTTATAGGTTCTTTTAATGAATAGGTATAGGATTTGGTCTCAAAGTAAATAAATAGTAAAGCATGGATATGATACAATCATACAATCAAGCTAGCATAGCTAGGTTCCAAGCTTCCACCTAAGCTTTTAAGTTTAAGTGTCTCATACCACTCTACCCCTTCCACTTAGGCTTTCACCCAGAACAAAGCCGCTCTCAAACAATTTTGCAAATTGCTCGATAACTTAGATTCCCGAGCTTACTATACTCCACCGTCCCATACCAGTGAGTATAAAGAAACCCGTTCTACCATAGTTACCGATCATTCACCACAAATGGTCCATCATTCTCTAAGTCTAGGCTTCCTCCATAACCCCGAATTCCTATACATCCCACAGTACATAAAAACTAAAAGATATAGAAGCTTTTCGGTCCCATGTTCTGATCAAATAATTTTCTGTTTTTACACAAGTTTAAGTCTCTAGCCTATGTCCTAAAAATTTATGTTTTTGATCCACTGTGCCACTCATGGCTACACTGCATTTCTACCTAGGGTCTTTCCTCTGGACCTAGGGTTTAATCTGGTTGACTTACAAGCTCTATCTAGTCAAGATACCACCTTTGGCATCTTTTTTGACTTCTAATCAGTTTCTTGCCCTAATTTTCTACCTTCTAATTTTCTTTATATAGAAAATAAAGGTGTTCTTCAACTAAAACCACTCATATAAGTTGGTGGACAACCTTCAGATCGGGCGACGAGACCAAAGTTTACTTAGCAACCGTGCTTTTTAGGGCAGGATAACTGTAACGCCCTAATTTTCAATCGGACCTCTGTTCACGTGCGGTCTCACGTGTGGATCGTCGCCCGTTGAAAATCGAGATGCTACTTGAATTTTTCTTCTGTCAACATCTTTTTTTTTAAATCAAGTTCATAACAATTTGTTCTCAAGTCAACGTCTAGATAAATTTCTTATACAAAACAAAAGAATTAAAGTAATTTCTCGAGACATTCACCATATTTCTCAATATAAATCATTGATAATGCAGCGAAAATGCTTTTAAAAACTATATTAAAACAAAAATTGTTAAACAAGAAAAGTCATTTAAAAATAAAATAAACCAAAGTTCAATCAACGTAAATACATTGAAACAATCCAGTAAAAGTACATAAAACATGACCTCCAAGTCTCCTATCCCGAACGACCTTCTCAATGAAGCATCTAGTTAAACTATGAGTCTTCTGACATGAGTTATCATACTTTACGTCTGTAATAACCCAAAATTTTGTCAAATAATTAAAGATAAATAAGTTTAATGAAATTAAATGAAATAAGTTAAGTGAAAAATTTTAAAGAGTTTATGACATCTTTGAGTGCAAATTGTGGGTTGGCAAATGAAAAATTGTATATATTGGAGATATAATATAAAATAGGCAAATAAGACCTTAATTGGATAATTAAATAAAAATTTCAATTTAGTAGAATTACTTATGAAATTTAAAGAGTTGCGTAAGAAAAAAAAAGAAATAAAAAATATATATATATATATACTCACACACACACACACACACATATATATAGAGGTTAATGTGTGTATGAATAATGTGTGTGTTAGCATAATAAATGTTAATACTACATATTAAAGGAATATGTATATAGAAAAATTTACATAATTAAATAAAAAATGTAGTATGCATGTATTTATTTAAAATAAATAAAACATCATATAAGTATTAATTTATAATTAAATAAATGATTATTTGAAAATAAAATATAAAATAAATAAAAATATATGGAAATGAAAAATGTAGATTATTTAATTATTGGCATTAAAAATATTAAATAGAAATATCTCTAATAAATATAATATTAAAGAAATAGAAAGGAGGGAATATTAGAAAATTGATAAAATGGAAAAACATGTGCAAAAATCATGTTTACATCAATTAGGAAGTATAAAATTGGCAAATTTCGGATAATAGCATTATTAGAAAGCAAATTGGTAATTAGAAACTGCATCTGACGATCCAAAACCAATCTGTACAATCCAACGAATGAAATCAAAGCCCAAAATAGCGCCCAAGAACATCGAATCATTGAAATCCAACGCCCCAGAAACGATCAACCTGATCTAATGGTTCAGATTCACTTCTTTGATCGTGAATGACACTGCACTCGAGGTTAATCGTGCGGCCTAGATCGGTGTTCAAGATCTAACGCTTCACTCGAAGTCCATTCAACGGTGAAGATCAAAGCCGTTTTTTTAAATCGTGATCCAGTGCTGCGCTCGAGGTTGATCAACGATCCACAGCGAATTAGTTAATCTCGATCGCAATTCAATACTGCGCTCGAGGTTGATCAATGGACCACACTAATTTTGTTGATTGCAAACGATCGTGCTGCAATCGAGGCTTATCTGACGGACAAGATCTAAGGCGCCTAATCTGTGCTACGATCAAGGAAATTCGACGATCCACAACAAATTCAAAAATCATAACCGTGATATGAGTGTTGCGATCGAGGATTATCAATGGTCCAGATTTGAGGCTCCGAAAATAAAACCGAGAAATCCAAAAAAAATCGATTAAATCTGAAAAAAATCCAAAAAAAATGTTTCTAAATTCGAAAAAAAAATTATTCGAATACACTTGCTATTTTCCTATGCTTGGGGGACACGAAATTTTGAATAATTGGCAAGTTTCTTATAAGAAGAACAACAAAAACTTACCATTCTACACTATTTTAAACTCTATATAAAGGACCCTTAATGCTCACATTGTGTTCATCCCAAGTCAAGAACATACTAGTCCCTTTTGACTCTCTCTAGTCTTCTTCTTTGCAATCCCCTCAGTTCTTGAGTAATCTTGAACTATTCTTGAGTGTTCTTGTAACACCCCAACCCCCATGTTTCTTTGATTTGAGTGTTGGACCTAACCATCATTCTTTTTGACAGTGGACTTAACGAATATATGGGTTGGGTCCATGCTACTTTACAAGTGACACACACTTGACATTCCATTTTTCAATATCTCATGTCTATGAGTGATTTAAAGAATATATCTTTTCATAAATACA
>JAJIYU010020004.1:0-10569 GCA_030144865.1 Tinospora cordifolia | reverse complement strand
TTTACAAGACCAAGTTAAATTCACAAGGAGAAGTTGCAAAGTATAAAGTACGACTTGTTGCTAAAGACTACAAGCAACAATATGGGGTCGATTATGAAGAAGTTTTTGCTCTTGTTGCACGTCTTGAAACCATTTGATTAGTCCTTGCATTGGCAGCACAACATCATTGGAGCATTTATCAAATGGACATCAAATCAACCTTCTTGAATGGAGTTCTTGAAGAGGAGGTTTATATCGATCAACCTCTGGGGTATGTGATGAAAGGGGAAGAAAATAAAGTTTGCAAACTCAAGAAAGCACTCTATGGGTTGAAACAAGCTCCTCGAGCATGGTGTAGTTGAATTGACCATTACTTTCTTGAAAATGGCTTCAAAAGATGCCCATATGAACGCACTCTCTATATCAAAGAAGATATGGGTCTCCTCCACTTTTTTTTGGCATGGAGGTGAAGCAAAGTCATGTAGGCATCTTTATATCTCAAAAGAAATATGCAACTGACCTATTGAAGCGATTTATGATGGATAGTGTAAAACCCCTATGCACTCCCATGGAGTTCGGCCTGAAGTTAGCGAAGAATAGTGAAGATGATTCTTTTGTTAATCCAATGCTCTATCACAGCCTCATTGGAAGTCTCATGTATCTCACTACAACTAGACCGGATCTCACTTTTGTAGTAAGCCTGATTAGCAAATATATGGAATCCCCAAAGAAAAGTCATTTGGAAGCTAGTAAAAGAATTCTAAGGTATGTTCGTGGTACAGTGAATCATGACATAACCTATGAGAGAGGGTAGATCAACCATATTTGGTTGGTTACAGTGATAGTGATTGGGGTGGAATTCATGATGATTGCAAAAACACGTCTGGTTATGTTTTCAACATTGGTTCTGGTGCAATTTCATAGTCCTCGAAGAAGTAGTCCTGTGTGGTTCTTTCTATCGTTGAGGCAGAATATTTGTCTTTGTCAACTGTAGGTTGTCAAGCCCTTTGGCTGAGATGGATGTTGCAAGAACTCAAACACATTCCTGGAAAAGCGACAACTTTGTTTTGTGACAACAAATCGGCCATTGCTCTTACCAAAAATCCAGTATTTCATGGCAAGAGCAAGCATATTCGTATCAAGTATCATTTCATTAGAGATTTGGTAAACTGTGGTGAAGTAATGATCAAGTATTGTTCGACTCATGATCAAGTAGCTGATATTTTTGAAGCTAAAGCAAGCACTAGGTGTTGGTCCAAATCTAACTTAAGGGGGAATGTCAAAGACTAAGTTAGATTTCTTTTGCAATGAATGAATCATGTTTAATTGGGGATGTTAGAGATTTAACCTATATTTATAGTAAATATGATTCATTGGGAGTTATTACGATGAATGCATCTATTTAATGGGTTCATGTTTTAATAGGTTCATGAATGTATTAGGAATAAATAATATACATGTATGTATAAGGTGATATGTGATCCATGAACTTACAAGTTCATGTATGTTTAGATTTACGTATGTATTTAATAGGTAGACCCCTATAAATACCTCTTGTATGTTTCATCCATCATCAAGCAAATTGCACAAGTTCTAGTGCAAAATTCAAGTTTTTCATCTCCTTCTTGAATATTTTTCTTGTTTAGTGCTTCTGTGGTTACTATACTTTCATCATTCAAAAATAGTATTTTTATTATATGGTGTTATTAATGCAATAATCGAATATTAGAAATGATGAATGTCGGATATATTGATAAATTATGAGTTATCTAAAAATTTATTGGAAAATTAATTCTGTCGCTAATCACATTCTTAATAAAATTCCATCAAAAAATTAGGATGTTTCTCCTTTTGAATTATTGAAAGGAAGAAATCCTTCCTATAAATATTAAAAAGTTTGTAAGTGTTTAAGTTAGTAGCAATAGCTGAACTTCAAAAAGGTTAAGATAGGCCTAAAACCATTCATTACATTAAATCAGACATTTGATGTTACTCCTTTTGAATTATCGAAAGGAAGAAATTCTTCCTATAAATATTAAAAAGTGTGTGAGTGTTTAAGTTAGGTAGCAATAACTGAACTTCAAAAGGTTAAGATAGGCCTAAAACTATCGATTACATTAAATCAGACATTTAATATATATATTAAAAAAATATATTGTCTTTACACATATTTTTTTCAAATAAAGATATGTAAGAACTAAGTTCAAATAAAAGAGCACATGACTTTGTATCTATTAGTAGTAGTCCTCTTGATAAAAATGTAGAGGGTGAATTTGAAAGTACTAAAAGAATTAAAATTGCCAAGTCCTTTCATTTTGATTTTCTAAGATATATATCAAAAGGCTCAAACTCTTACATATCTCAAAAACTATATTTGAGAAGGACAACTAAATGATGTAATCTAGTGTAGCACTAAGAAGATGAATTCCTACTGATTTTTATGATATAATAATGGTGTTTACAACATAAGCAAGGATCACAAGGATTTCTTCGAACTCCTACAATGTAATCATTATGTGGGGTATTACATGGATATTCCTATTAGAAAATCATCTATGTTAGTGTAAACTAGGAAAATTTCATGAGAATTTAAGGGTTGAATATTTTACAGCACTTATGTATTTGAGAGTTATTTAACATCATAATAAATACAACCATGAGAACCAAAGTTGTTAGGAATTGAGTTATGTAATTTGATTTGCATAAATAACTAAAAGGTCATGACATAACTGATTAATTACCAAATTCAATAGTATTTCACTAGAAAAGGTTTAAAGCTATAAGCAATCAATCTTGAACTTATTTCCACCTTTATTTGCTTTGGAGTCTACATTAAAATTTTTTAAGAATTAAATAAAAAATCCATTAATTTAGGGATGAGAAAAATGGAGTTGGTTCAATTTCTATTCATGTGGGTTTTACAAGAAAAATGACAAATCTAATATGATTTCATTGCATCCAATTTTACCCAACTATTTAAGTGGGTCCTAAAAGTATTTTGGATGAGACCAAATTAATTGTTTAACCTTTAATACACGGATATTAAGATTTTATAATTATTTTGCTAATATATATATATGTATGTATGTACGTATGTATGTATGTATGTATGTATGTATGTATGCAGAAAAAACTTTTGAAAGTAGCTCTATATGCAGAAAAAAAAGGGTTTTACTTGTAAATTATAAGTATACATAGAATATTACACTTAAAATGAGAACACACACACTCACATGTGTCATGAAGGCAGGCATGTAACAAGTGGCATGTGTGGACATGGGAGAAAGAACACACAACACTTTATACTTCGTATATGTGCATTGTTGCAAGTAGCTAAAGAGCTTTGAATTTTTATAGATTGAGATAGATCGGATGGTTAAGACTGTTTGTGGGAGATCAAATTTGTGATGTTCAGATTCAATGAACTCAATGGTCAAGGGGAAGTGTCCGAATTTGATGTACGATGATTTAACGACAAACGATATGAGTGGGCCAATGGAGAATGTCAAATTACACCCTATGGATAAATCCTGATCCAAATATACCAGATCAAGCTACAACAATTGAACCAATTAGATTATGACCGAAGTGCGTCCAAAGGTATGTGATGCATTAACTAACATCGTCAGATCACACCTAGAAGAAATCATATACAATCTATTGGTGCAACAAAAATATGTCTTGGTCAACACCATTTGCCAATAAATAGACGGCTGCCACTCTTATACCAAAAATTTTTAGTGTCATTTTTGTAAGAAAAATCAACTATTCTTGTGATTTAAAGTGTTATTGCGGCATAAAGAAAATTATCATAGTATAGGATACAAAAATTATAAATTATGCACACCTTAGCAGGACATTATTATCTTGAAGAGAAAGTCATATTATACCATTAATATACCGATGTTATTAGTCTTTGGTGCTGTTGTAACCAATATTAGTCTCACTTGGGGAATACCTTTACTATGTGGAAAAATCAGTAATAAAGAAGTAAATGAATAAATAAATAAGGAAACTTGAATGTAATTTAAAGCAAGGAAGCGAACGATTAAAATAGAAACAGAACATGGGCACACACCGCACCAACCTTCTATTGCAAGCGCCGGAAGCCTTAAGGATGATTACCCACATCTGCAAGACAAAGCTAAGAGATGAGTGCAGGAGGCTTTTAAGATTTTAATACATCAGTTTTCTAACTGTGGCTGACGAAATTAAGATTTGCTGTTACGATCATAAATCATTTCATCAAAACTTTAGAAATAATTGCTTCTTCTAACTCTTTTTTGTTTTTTTTAATGAGAAAATAGATTTGTGGGTTGGTTGGCTTGGCAACCCGGGATTTTCGTAGAGTTCACTTCAAATTTTGTAAAGATTGGTACCTATAAATATGAGGAGGTTGACTACTTGCTGCTTCACAAGAGGCACCAACAAAACTACTTCTGGGAAATTTCAGGCATACTTCTTCTCTTTCTCTCTTCACAATTTTGGTTTCTGATCTCATTTTCAGCGCATTTCTGCGTGACCCATTTCGAAACCTTCTCATATTGATCTGTTTTTGTTCATATTAGGAATCTAGAGAAGAAATGGAAAGCAAATTGTCCAGTGCCAATGGCAGCAAATCAATGGTGGGCTTTTCGTTCTATATGTTCTTTCTTACTATCTCAGAAACCTTTTTAAATCTGAGAGAATTGTTTTGCCGATGGCTTGCTTGAACTGTTGGTTATCCATAATCCATTATTCCTTTCCCTTTTTGTAAATTTGTGATATGTTTGGTGCAATAATTTTTTTTTAATTAATTTTCATTTTGGCATTTTTTCCAGTTCTGAAACTTGGAATATCTAAACATGCCCAAACGAATGGTAGAACAGTAGTTTGATTGTTGCATTAAAATATGATAGTAGATTCGCAAAATCAATATGAAATCAGAACGCCTATCAACAACTTGCTTGCGGGTTTTTCGTAACTTATGCTCTAATGCTATGTGTTCTACTTATAGTTCATTTTGGGTGCAATGCCTATCCTGACAATGAAGACCATTGGTCATATAATATTGGTGGAAACTAACCTTTTTTTCCCTAATTTCTTCTAATAGCAGAGCAGTAATGCTGGGAATATCATCCTTAACCATGACTTCTCTTTGGGGTTGTATTCTTGGAATCCCAATAATTGTGAAGGGCATGTAGTTTCAGGAGGTGCAGATTCTCATGGAGGAGTGCCCTCCAAGACAATGGGAAACTCTGTTATCATTAAGAATCGAACGGAATGCTGGCAAGGTTTAGAACAAGATATCACAGCTAGAGTTTCATCAGGTATCACTTACAAAGTCTCTGCCTTGGTTAGCGTCTCAGGAGCTGTTCAGGAAGCCACTCAAGTTCAAGCGACACTAAAACTAGAGAACCAAAATTCATCAACTAATTACTTGTTCGTTGGGAGGTACTTCAATTTTCTGTTTCATGTAATGGCAGCTAAATTGTGAGATTTTGAACTAATTGTGATGAGTAATTTTGGCTCTAGAGCTTTTGTATCAAAGGACTGCTGGGAGAAGTTGGAAGGAACCTTCTTATTGGAAACTTTACCAAATCGGGTCGTGTTCTATCTGGAAGGGCCTCCACCCTGTGTAGATTTACACATTCAATCTGTTGTAGTCTCTTCCTCTATGCCCAAAGAAGATGAGGTAAAGTTCATGTTCTTTTGTGTATAGATATTAACCTTTTTTGGATTAATATTATGTCAAAACAGCTTTCAAGTTGCTCTTTTTTGTTAGATATTGCTATGTTCTTTATTCTATGTTCCTTTAATCTGATTCAGTTGTTAGTTAGTTACTAATGGAACCTGAAGATACTTTTTTTCTCATGTGTAAGACTTCAAAGGGCAGGTGTCACAAAGATGGTGATGACAACATCATAATAAACCCTCAATTTGAGGATGGCCTGAACAATTGGGCAGGAAGAGGCTGCAAGATTATGATTCATGAGTCTATGGCAGATGGCAAAATCCTTCCGATGCAGGGTAAATATTTTGCTTCTGCAACAGAACGGACTCAGAGCTGGAATGGGATTCAGCAGGAGATCACTGGGAAAGTGCAAAGAAAGCTTGCTTACGAAGTCACTGCCATTGTTAGGATATACGGGAACAATGTAACAAGTGCAGATGTGCGAGCAACATTGTGGGTTCAAATACCAAACCAACGTGAGCAATATATAGGCATCGCCAAGTTAGTCTCCTTCACCACTAACCTCCCTGTCATGATGTATCAAATATCTATGCTTTTCATAGCTTTTGTTCTTTAGAGAATGTCAGTTTGTTTCTAGAAATCTTTCCTTCTTGTCTATGATATTTATTTTATTTCTTATCAAACCACTGAAGAAATAAAGTTTTGGTTATTGAAGTCTGCAGGCAACCGATAAGGAATGGGTACAGTTGCAAGGAAAGTTCCTCCTAAATAGTTCACCATCAAGAGTAGTAGTTTATTTAGAAGGGCCTCCTCCAGGCACTGACATTCTTGTTAACAGTTTGGTTCTAAAGCATGCAGCCAAACTCCCGCCTATACCTCCACCCATCATTGAGGTTGGCCTTATTATATACATTAATCTCATTACTGTAGAAGTACGAAGCATAGCATTCTTATAGGAATTGTTCTTTATCTTGCAGAATCTTGCTTTTGGTGTTAATATTATTGAGAACAGCAATCTCAATGACAATCTCAATGGATGGTTTCCTCTGGGCCAATGCTCTCTAAGTGTCAGCACTGGTTCGCCCCTGGTTCTTCCACCAATGGCAAGAGATTCTCTTGGACACTATGAAGCTTTAAGTGGCCATTATATTCTTGTAACTAATCGCACACAAACCTGGATGGGCCCAGCTCAGATGATCACAGATAAGCTTAAACTCTTTGTGACTTACCAAATATCTGCATGGGTTCGTGTTGGTTCAGGAACAACTAGTCCTCAAAACGTGAATGTTGCACTTGGGGTAGATAACCAGTGGGTTAATGGAGGCCAAGTTGAAGTTGCTGATGAGAGGTGGCATGAAATTGGAGGTTCTTTTAGAATCGAGAAGCAACCTTCCAAAGTCATGGTGTACATTCAGGGTCCTTCTTCGGGTGTTGATTTGATGGTTGCCGGACTTCAAATTTTTCCGGTTAACAGGCTAGCAAGATTCAAACATTTAAAGAACCAGACCGATAAGGTATGTCTTCTTCCAGAAAATACCATAACAAAAATGCTCACAGCGCATTGAACCAATTGTGGATATTCATTGAGAGTTTATATAGTATAATCTTTTTGTTTGATTATGAAAAGGTATTACTTCTTGCAGATACGGAAACGTGATGTCATCCTCAAGTTCTCAGGAAATGCTGGTATTTTAGCAGGCACATTTGTGAAAGTACTACAAACACAAAATAGTTTCCCAATCGGATCATGCATCAGCAGGACAAACATAGACAATGAAGACTTTGTTAATTTCTTTGTAAAGAATTTCAACTGGGCTGTGTTTGGGAATGAGTTGAAGTGGTACTGGACAGAACCACAACAAGGTAACTTGAACTACAAAGATGCAGATGACATGCTGGATTTATGCAAGAACCATAATATAGATGCCAGAGGTCATTGCATATTCTGGGAAGTAGAAGGTGCAGTACAATCGTGGCTCCGTTCTTTGAACAAAGATGACCTAATGAAAGCTGTTCAGAATCGCCTTACAAGTCTTCTTACCCGTTACAAAGGGAAGTTCAAGCACTATGATGTGAATAATGAGATGCTGCATGGTTCTTTCTTCCAAGACAAATTGGGCAAAGATATAAGATCATATATGTTCAAAACAGCCAACCAACTCGATCCGTCGGCTACCCTTTTCGTGAACGATTACCATGTTGAGGATGGATGTGACACAAGATCTGCGCCCGAGAAGTACATTGAGCATATTCTTGACTTGCAGAAACAGGGTGCACCCGTTGGAGGAATCGGGCTACAAGGGCACATAGATAGTCCCGTTGGACCTATTGTTGCTTCTGCTCTTGACAAGTTGGGAGTACTTGGGCTTCCTGTTTGGTTTACAGAACTTGATGTATCGTCCATTAATGAATATGTTCGAGCCGATGATTTGGAAGTCATGCTTCGTGAAGCTTTTGCTCATCCAGCAGTGGAAGGTATAATGCTGTGGGGATTTTGGGAGCTGTTTATGAGCAGGGATAATGCACATTTGGTTGATGCAGAAGGTGGCATCAATGAAGCTGGTAAACGGTATCTTGCACTTAAACAAGAATGGCTATCTCATGCTCGTGGGCAGATAGATAATCAAGGAGAGTTCAAGTTTAGAGGATTCTATGGAGCTTATGCTGTAGAGATTATCACTCCTTCGAAGAAAATCGTAAAAACATTTGCCGTTGAAAAGGGCACATCGCCACTAGTTGTGAACATACCTCTGTGAGATTGTTATGGCTTTGATCATTGTATGAGCCTATGCAGATCACAGGTCTGATATATACTTGGTGTCTTGTTTTTCTTCATGGTGTGCAAATTGCGGATTGCACAGTTACTTGGATTGTGTCAATTGGGAAGAATGCCGATAATAATCTGTGTGTACATGAAAAATAAAGTTTCAGTGAAGAAATTAATTAACTTCTGATATTGTAACAGTGAATTGGAAGAAGTAATAAAGTGATTCTTGTTACTAGTTGTGAGATTTAGATTGATCATCTTCTTGTGGGCTATTGGTAATTTGAAGTTTCCAAGTTCAAAATTCCTAGTACTCTCTGAAACAAAATGAAAATGTGAGTGGTTATATTATATATCCTCCTTGGTTGATCTTAACATGCATCTTGGAAAAACATAGAAATAAGCAAAACAGCTTGCCTAACATGTACAAATCATGAAAATAAAAAAATTTAAAAAAAAAGTACTTTACATCTTTTTCTAAAATATGTACAAATCATGAAAATATTAAAACTTTTTTTTAATTTAATAATCCTATCAAATATTTATTGGAATTGAAATTTCTTTAAAATTTTTATTGCTTATAAATTTGACTCTTCTTTTTTATTTTTACAATATATGATATGGTGGTGTATTTATAAATGATCTCTTTCTAAAGTGTTAGCCCTTTCAATATTTGTAAGTTTTTTAAAACACAAAATCAACATTCTAATTTGGCACTTGCCTAATATCATACAAAATCCCAATAATATGTAGTTTATATTAACATTTTTACCAATATTATTTCAAAAGGACCTAGAATGTCAAAAGGGTTTTACCCTTTTTGACATTCTAGGTCCTAAGCTAAGCAACCTATCTTTCTTCAATCAAATCAAGTATTTTATTTCACAATTGTACATTTTTTTCCCTATTTTGCAAATGTACAAATGAATATAACATTTTTTTTAATTTCAGTTTTAGTAATTCAAAATGCACTGAAAAGAAGATGAAAAATCTTTTCAACATATATTAAATTATTCAAATCAAAGTTAAATTAAGAAAGACGTAGTCATTTAAAGTTATTAATCAATTGGTTAACTCATCGATCAGTTACCAATTAACTGCTCAGTTAACTACTTCAAATAGCTATAACTTTTTTTTTATTTCAAATCTTGATTTGACTGATTTAAGATGTCAAAAAATAAAATAAAATGATCTTTTTAAACTCATCTTGTTTAAAATTGTAACCATTTGAAATTGTTGGTAAATGAGTTAACCAATCGATTAAAAATCTCAAATGCTTATATTTTTTTGTTTTAATTGTCATTTAAAAGTTTTAAGACGCGTTGAAAATAAGACAAACGAAAATATTGTCAACACATCTTGAATCGCTAAAATTAAAATAAAATGAAAAATATTTTCAACACAAAAGAAAATATTGTCAACTCTGATTTAAACAAGTTAAGATTCGTTAGGTAGAATATTTAAAAATAAGTAAATAAATAAATAAAAATCTTTTGAATGCATCTTAAATTCTTTAAATCGAGGTCAAAAGTAGAAAATTGTGGTCATTTAAATTATTAATATTTGGTTAATTCAATAATCAATCAATGACCGAGTTAACTAATCAATTATTAAACTTATATGATTATAGCTTTATTTATTTTTACTCTAGTTTTAATTATTTAAAATGTGTTAGAATTGAAATAAAAAAGTTATGTTGATCCAAATATTTTATCAATTATGAAATTAGAAGAAAAATGAAATTATAAAGTAAAATGCTTAGTCTAGTTAACATAAGATTAGTCAATTAAATTAAAATATTTATCATAATATTCCAAGCTAAAAGTACTCTACCCTAAATTTCGGTCAGCACCCAATTCCTTGTAGGGTTTTTTATGTGTCTATACAGTATTTAAAAATATATTACAGATATACCATATATTTTAATGCTATACATATAATTAAAAATTAATTACAGAAATATCAAAAATTGGGGTATTACCATTTTAAACCGAAAAAACCTATGAAATCAGCAAAAAAACAAGAAAATATCAACAACAAAAAAACTGTTTTTCTTTCACATTTAATGAAGCATATTAGGAGAAATAGGTTTTTATTTGACCAAAAAATCAGTTTGGTTATATTTTGTTTATATTTTTTGGTATATTATGAT
>JAJIYU010020003.1:0-10578 GCA_030144865.1 Tinospora cordifolia | reverse complement strand
GTCAAAAGGAATGGTGGTTATGTCCAACTCTCAAATCAAAGAACGTGGGGGTTGGGGTGTTACAATCAGCGTCACTCACAAACCCTAGTCTCATAGCAAACCCTAGTCGTCGACTACAAAGTTCTTCCTCTCCAATACACACCTTCACTATGGTGAATGTGAGAGAGGAAGAAACACACAAATCGCCGAAGTTTGAACTATGACAGGTCTCTAATTAGTAATACCAAGGTAAGACACCCATTTATGGAGCATATCAATTTACTATCATTATTTGTGTTTCTTAAGATTTTACAGACTCCCTTGATGTAATAGGTGCACTAAAAAAATTTTGGACATTTAACGGAGAGTTTAAGAGGGGTTCTTAGAGAAAACGAAAGGAACACGTAAGGTATAAGTCCCAGTATTCATTATGCTTAACGTTTGGAGGTTAAAAACTCAAGGAGGCACGATTAACACACCACTTTGTTCGAAACCAATAACTATTTATCATTTTTTTAGTGATAATCATTCTTCTTGGTATAACAATGCACAAAAAGAACAAAAAATTATCTCGGAAGGGCTATTTGAGGATGAACGATCAACGAGGAGGTATAAAACACACTTAACTATTGAAGTAGTTAACCTTAAATAGTAAACTTGGGATATTGAAGTATCATTTGAGGGAAACAGGGAAACACGCTCGAAATGCGATTCTCAGAATACGTTGTGACTATTATAGTGCTACATATAGCACACTGTGAAAACAACCTTGCATTACCGTGGTGACACTAGGAGTATCGTGGTAACATGATAAACAATTTGTTTATCAGACTTTCTGCACACAACATTTTAACTGAGATACTAAAGTCATTAGATTTAGAATCTTGACTATTAAAAACATAATTAAATACTGAGAAATGTTCTATAATTCTTAAGGTTAAGGATTTCAAGCCATTGAGGCGAGAATTAGAATGCGAGGTGTAAAATATCAAGTGGAAATGACTACCTTAAACTCTTTCGCATTATTTTGGTTTGAATATTAAGCATGATTGTGTGATTATTATTATGCATTGTTTAGAAGTATATTAGGAAGGTGTATGATTCATACGAATGCCTACTTCTCTTTCATGTGGATTTATATCATGCCATGCCTTGCATGAATTTAGAATTGATGCCATACTTGCCATGTAACGAATAATATGTTTGATGTGACTATAAGCATGATGACTTGTTTATTTGTATCCATGGGTTATTTATATTGGATATTGGAATTGGATATACTTGTAGTTACTAAAAGAAAAATAAATTAAGATTCTAATCACGTACCAAGGCGATGGTACATATAGTGTGGCAGTAGTCTGGTATCATCATAGGTATGTTCCCCACCCTAGGTGGGTATCCATGCTACTGTGGCAGCTGTTGAGAAGAGACTAAGGATCGAGTGAGATCTCATTCTTAAGGTTGTGTCATGATGCGGAATTGGCCTTTAGGGCATTACTTCCAAGAGTTCAGATATAGGGGAATACCAAAGAAGAAAACTTTTCGGTCTTAACATTAACCTAAATAATGGAATTGTTGAAACGCCTAATGCTTTACAAGTGCTTGCATGTTTGGATTTTGACTATTATAATGCTCGAGATGTTTTTGTGTAAGATCTACTAGGCTCTTAAGCTCACTCCCACTAATCTTTCTTTTAGGAAATCGCTAAAAATGCTTGCTCATGGGCAAGCAGATGAAGACTATTGGAGAATTTAATGCAATCCACTGCTGAAGTTGTATAAGAGTAGTAATTCATTATACTTTCAGTTGTAGGGCATGGGACCCACATTTAATTCATGTTCTTGTTTATTAAACTAGTCCATGGGGCTAAGTCTTTGTTTTGTTTAATTCATTTGAACTCAAGCATAGGGTTTGAATATTTCATTTATCTTAGAGTTTAATTATGTTATTATTTTTAGACATGTCATCCCTATTTTAAATCGTGCATAATAGTATTGTTTATGTTTCAACATTCCGATATGTTATTGGAATGATGAGAAAGGAAAGAACACAAATAACGTCATGACCTTTGAATATTGATGGCACGAGCGACCGCTTGATTTCGTCTTGAGGAGAAAAACAAAGATGCCTAGCCAGCGGCGTATGTAATAGGATTCAGGGGTTGGGGTGTTACAAAGGTGGTATTAGAGCTCAGTCAGTACCTCACCAGGAAAGAGCTTAGTCAGTAACTCATCGGTGAAAGTCCAGACTGAGACCAAAGGTGGTACCAATCTGGTGAGATGCTCACATAGAGCTCAGTTGGTAAGTCAATATACTAGAGTCTAGAGTATAGACTATGAATTGCTAGTCCTACAGAGGAGTTGGACAATAGAGACATTGCATACTTAGGTTTTGGGAAAAATCCTAGGTATAGCTTGGGTGTTGTAAAGGTTGTACTGTGGATCATAAATAAAAGCTTTTAGGGCATGAGCTAGAGACTGATAATGTGTGAAACGAAACATTTGTTTGGTCAAGATTGGGAGGATCTTGTATCTTTGGTTTTTATGTGGTATGGGACGAATATGAATTCTGGGATATGGAGGAATCCTGGGCTCAAAGAATGACAAACCATGTTTGGTGAGCGATAATTGGCTTTGGACGAACTGGTTTCCCTATGCTTGGCTATTATGGGATAGTTAAGTGTAGTGGGGCTTGGGAAGCCTTGGACATCGAGACACTTGCAAAATTGTTTGGATGCAGTGAGACCTCTAAGTGAAAATTTATGTCGATTGGAAAGAGTGGTATGGGATGCTCGAACTCAAAAGCATGGGTGGAACCTAATAATCTTGCTATGGTAACCTGTTGTTTGTGATCATATATGAGATTGTTCCTTACATGTATTGCATAGGTAAAGATTCTTTCAAAATACATATATGTTTTAAATTATGAAACCCAAATCTTGTACCTAGAAAGGACATTTTGAAATATATGCACTGTTGACTTAGAAGCATAAATCAATATACCATTGAACAAATGAAAACTTAGACACATGCATTTAGAATCATGTTAGTACAACAGAAAATAAATGCGCTAAGTATAGACGTGAGATTTCTTTGATTGATTTGTAATGACTGAATGGATTTTTTTTATTATAGATAAATGGTTGAATCTAAGAAACAAGCTACAAGAGCTACCGCATCTGATGAGACTGAACCCCAAGGGCAGGGAGCACAAACTAATTAGGCTGAAGCTCAAGTTGGGGAAACTTGACTCTAGAGTTCTAGGATGAGATTACCATATAGGACATGGAGCAGATCATGAGAGTATTGTCATTGCCACAGATCTAGGCATAGGCAGCACCAAAGTAGCAGATGCAGGCCTCACCTTAGAAGTAGATTCTGATACAACAATGGGCGCTCATGCCAGAGGTTTCAGTGCATCAGAGAGTGCAAAAGAATATTGAGGATAAGGTGCAGAGGGAAATGTTGATAGAGTTACAGAAGCTCAAACCCTCATAGCTTGATGGTAGAATTGACAACATGGTTGTAGATCACTGGTACTAAGAATTAGACGAGCACCTAGATGTGCTAGGGGCTAAAAGATCCCTTAGAGTTGCACTGGCCACATATCAGTTTAAGTGACCGGCCAGGTGTTGGTGATGGATGCTGAAGGTAGATCCTAACACCAACATTGGACGTATTAACTAGGAAGAATTCAAATAGTTGTTTTACAAGAAATTTCTTCTAAAATCTACTCAAGTGCAGATGGAGTTATAATTTATCTTGTTAATTCAGAGAGACATGACTGTCTTTGAGTATGAGGTCAAGTTCACTAAATTGGCCAAATTTATACCTAAACTGGTCAGGGATGAAAAGATGAAGGCCTGCAAGTTTGCGGAAGGCTTAAAGATTGAGATTTAGAGAGTGGTTGTAACACCCCAACCACCATTATTTTGACGGTGGACTTAACCAATTGGCGGGTTGGGTCATGTTACTTTACAAGTGACATACACTTGACTTTCTATTTTTTAATACCTCATGCCTTAGAATAAATTCAATAGCACAAATTCACAATTAATAAAATCAAGGCAATTAAAGGTAAAGAAAAATTCAACTTCTTTATTAATAAAAGAAAGTACATAACTTTGTAATGTAAACTAGTACATTGTTGATTAATAATCTCAAAATAGAAACACTAACTTTCAGCTGAAATCTTAATCAAAATTAGGCAACAAGCCCTTACATAAAAAGGAAAATAAAAACTTGCTAAATAAAATATTCAATTTTTATGTCTTCATAATTTAATTCCCTGAAAAATAAGAGAGGAAGGGGTGAGCACATAGCTCATTGGATCTTTATCAAACAACCATTTTTCAAACTCAAAACAATAGCACATCCATAATTCAAACACTTGCATACATTAGGCGTTTCAAGCATCCATTTGTTTAAAGTTGACATTTTAGACCAAAAAGGTTTTTAAAGCCCTTGATGTTCTTAACAAAGTACCTCCTTAGAGTGAAATATGGCTTTTCTTAGCCAATTTCATTGGACTTTTGGACTTCAAGGGACATTAGCCACCAACCAAGTACTTTGGTCTTAAAACCATATGAACTAATCATATGAAAAAAACATCCATAGCAACCCACATGTGTGCTATGATGGTATGTGGTTATTATCACCATCATCTTTGTTAAGTCACATATTCTAGAATCATAAAATAAATTTTAGAACATGAGACTAAAATAAATAAATTCAGCATATAATCAAACTAAAAAGTCAATCATGGAACACTCAAAATCATGCATCACATATTGAAATAAAACTTAAACATGATACTAGGCATGAAATGATTACATGCATGCATAAATTCAAATATGAAGCAAATCTAAAATTGAAAAATATTTTAGTATGCTTAAACTGAAATTATTCATGATTTCAAAAATCAAACAACCAATGAACATGCCAGAACTTTGAATAAGAAAAAGGGGTGTAAGAGAAATCACTTCCACCTTGTGTTGCTTTCTTCCCATAGTTGAAGCAATGGTTCCTAAAGCTCAAACACCAAGAGAATCACCCAAAACCAATTCCCAAACCAATGAACTTCTCACACACAAGAGGGAAAATAAAGTGAGAAGGGGAGCCAAGAAGGGGGCTTAGAGAACAAGATGACAATTCAACTCTTATTTCTTAGGATGGGATGAATTGTGAGCATGGGGGGTGTTTATATAGAGTTCAAAAGGGTAGGGAATGACAAGTTTGGAGTGTCATCTTGTGGGAAACTTGCCACTTCTTCAAAATTTCGTGCCCCCCAAGCATAGAAGATTAGCAAGAAATTTTTTGGAAATTTTTGGGAATTTAGAAAATGTTTTTTAATTTTTGGAGTATTTAATCAATTTTTTTCAGATATTAATCTCGGATCTGCGTATCGAGGCCGTCGAATCATCCTCATATCACGCATACGTATTCGGATCAGGCGGATCTCATCTGGGCTGTTTGATAATCCTCGAGAATGGTGTTGGATCCTTGATCGTTAAAGAAGTGTAAGTCTGGATCGTCTGATTTCCTTGAGTGTAGTGTTAGTTCTCAATCTTGGATTAACGAATTTGTTCTGGACGGTCAAATCGTCCTCGAGAAATGTGTTTCGTGATGAACGAAACTCATCTTGATCATCCGATCGTCCTGATTGTTTCTAATCGTTCAATTTCCTTGATCAGAGCATCCGTTCGCGATCTCCTCAGAGCGCCTCGATCTGGGCCATTTGATGGGCCTCGAGCGACACGTTTGATCAGAGATATCTCGAATCTAGGCCATTCGATTTTCCTCGAGTGCAACACTGTTCGCAATTGATTCCTGCGACTTTGATCTGCATCCAATCTTGATCAATGATCTGGGCCACACGATGAACCTCGAGTGCAATGTCATCTGTGATTAGATGAGACACATCCGAAATGTTAGATCTGCCTGATTGTTTCTGGGTCGTTGGATCTCATTGATTCGGTGCTTCTAGGCGCTGTTTTGGGCTTCAATTTCATTCGTTGGATTTTGCGGTTTCGTTTTGGACCGTTAGATGTAACACCCACTAGGAATCCTACCGGGACTCTTACCTACGTCGTAGGGCCCACGTCATGGTGTGTCACTCACAAGGTACTGTCCCCTGCCCCCTGGGGATTTCTTTCGCCTCTGCGGAGATTCGACAGAATATTATTATAATGATGAACACAATAACAAGGACTATCACAAGCCAAAGGGGTAACACATCAAATAGTTTAGATAGATGAGACATTACACACTTAAAAACCTAAATGCATAGAACATTACACATAGAACCTTATACAAAGGAAAACTTAAACACTAGAACACTCAACTCCACTCTTCGATGATATTTTCGTAGGAATGGATGCCTTATATAGAGCGCTTGAAAGGACAAAAGTCCATGCAGCTAATGCATATACAGGCTGTCTTCACGTGATGCATAGCTGGAGGAGCATCAGTACTTTTATAAAGTAGAGGACAATAATAGAGTAGCTGACAGTGAATCTTGGACCACTTTTTACAAAAGAGTATAATAATAGAGCATGCTGGCGGAGAATCTTGGATCACTTTTGTAAAAGAGCACAATAATAGAGTGAGCATGTGCTTTAGAAAAGGAAAAAGACAAGCGTGCCTGAGTGTGTTTGTCTTATCAGCTGAGTGGTCTAATCGTCTTTTGAGGATGATGAGCTGGTGAGCCAAAGTGGGGTCGTGGTGGCTCGATTGACATCTTCAAGGAGAGTGGGATTTTCAACAAGCTAGTCATCCAGTAGTACATGCAAAATAATAACCTCTAATATCCACGAAGGATTTGATAGGAACATTCTTCTTCAACTGCTACAATAGGATCATCACCAATACTACTGTACCTTTGCGGAGAGGCCAGTGGTGCAAAAAATGCAATGGTGAGAAACCTTTGGGGCCATCCTGCAAGCTCAACCAACCATTGATCATGAGTAGCAAACTTTAATAGGAAATAGTAAAACCTGGTAGCATCAGGCTCGAGCTCTTGATGAGGGGGCCGTTGCTAAAAGAGATAAGCATATAGGAGATGCTTATCGAGAGAAAATCCAATCCACCAAGACTGCAAGAGGTGCATTAAAAAATAGTAGGTTTTTTTAGGAAAGTAATAAAAGCTTATAATACGAAAAGGGAATAAGTAAGGTTTGACAGGATGAGGAACATGGCCAAAAAACATGCCATGTTTGCGAGTCAGAACCTTAAGGAGGGCATCAATAACATGCTGGTTTGGAATTTTCCAATAGATGATTTCTCTAAATTCAACCGGCAATGCAGAAATGGCGGCCATAATATCTGGAGGAACATTGCGCCATCAGAGGGATCTGGGTTAGAGGAAGAAGATCCAATGACTCCAATGAAAGAAGAGTGATGATGCCTGGATAAGAAATCAGCCAAGACATTAGTTTTCCCCGAAATATGCTTAATTGAAAAATTAAACTGAGAGAACCTGTTGGCCCAACGAAGGAGCTGCGGATTCGGTATCATTCTCTGTTTAAAATTTAGCATCTTAGGAAAACTAAACATTTCCATTTCAATGAGAAAAGAATGTCCAACCAAATGGAATTGGAATTTCTCAATGCCTCTTTTGACTGCTAAAATCTCCTTGAAGGTGGAGTGATAGTGCAGCTCAGAAGGTTTGAAGACACCACTTTTATATCCGCAAATAGAATGAGTGTTATCTGGGGATTCTTCTAGAAGGACTGCACCCCAGTATTCATCACTAACATCTGTTTGAAGAATTCGACGACCACTGTCAGGTATCTGCAACGGTGCTAGCGTCTGTGCTTTGAGCTTGAGAGTTTGGACTGCCTTAGTCTGTTCTTCTGTCCATGGTGGGGCAGACTTTTTCAAGAGCAGAGAAAGCTTACTTGTATATTGAGAAAGATTTTTGATAAAAAGGCCCATATAATTGACACCAAGTCCTAAGAACTGTTGGATGGTTACCTTGTCTGGTAGAACATCTGGGAAGTCTAGGAGCTTGCTTGAGATATGGGGCTGCAATGTAAGCCGTCCTATTGAAATTTCCATTCCAAGGAAATCGATTGAGGCCTGGAACAACTGCATCTTTTTTTCTGAAAGCATGAGGCCAACGGAAATACAAATTCCCTGAAATTTCTGCACAAAATCAATATGTGAGGATATGTCTTTGGAAAAAAGAAGTATATTATCTATATATATTAAGGCCTGGTGCTGTATTTCTGAGAAGATTTTGGTCATGGCTCGTTGGAAAATAGAAGGAGCAGTTTTCAGTCCAAACGACATGACTATCCATTGATAATGGTGTCCAGGAATCACAAAAGCAATCTTTGGCCTATCATCTGGATTGATCCCAAGCTGCCAAAATCCTTATTTGCAATAAAATTTTGAAAATACCTTGGCATCAACGAGGTGCTGAAATAGGATTTCGGGTTGAGGAAGTGGAAACTTATCATCTTTAAGAAAGACGTTAAGAGGCTGGTAATTGATAACCAACCGAAGTTTTTCACGAACTTGCTCAGACCGCTTGTTGACATAAAATGCTTCACATGCCCAGGGAGATGTAGTTGGCTCAATCAATCCTTCTTCTTTTAATTGATTAAGCTCTTGGGTAGCCAGAGTGAGCTGAGAAGGGGGCATACCTGGATGAGATGCCTTGGTAGGATTTATATCTTCATTAAGCTTAAAAGGAAGCTTAATAAAATAATCCCTATTTGTCCACACTGGGTGATTGCATTTGGAGAGGAAAGTCGTGTGGCTTTTTGCACAACATTTCTGTACCAATGAAGTCTTCAAATCTTGAATCTTTGAAGAATATTCTACAAATTGAGTTCCTTCAGAAATTGTGGAAATCCATGGAACAAAAGCAGAATCTGTTTTGAGTCCTCTTGGAGTCCAAGTAAGATGCTTGATCTTCTGTAAGATGTCGTAACCAGTGATGAATAGTTTAGACAATCTTGGAGCGCCAAGGATTTGGTGTTTGAATGTCAGCAAAGGGTGAAGTTTGATCTTCACAGGTTTGCTGACAAGAGTGACTACCAATGGATTTGATTCGGCAGTGTTGAATGTTTGACGGTGGGGTTTCCACCACTCAGTAGAGGGATTCATGAGTGTTGCTGCAGCACCTGTGTCAAGCAAAGCAGTTAGTGTAATAGGATGGTGATATGGGGAGAGATAAACCTGTACTTTTGCATGAGGCAGGTTGGAAATGCCATTGACTGAGGGGGAGGAAGAATGTAAAACAAAAGCTTCAGTTGTTGAGATAGCCATGAGGGCCTCAGAAGAGAATTCATCTTCGATCTCAAATAAAGATTCAATGTCAGAAGCTTCTGTATTCGTTAATGTTGTAATCTTTTCAGGAAGGGTTGCATGATTCTTCGTCTTCTTCAGACAATTCTTGGCATCATGGCCTTTTTTTCTTGCAGATAAAACAACGAGAGTCAGTCGTTTTACCACGGAAAGGTTTTCGTCGTAAAAACTTCCATTTCTTGCGAGATGGTGACTTCTTTCGTTCTTTATGACGAGATCGTCTGGGAACCTTGGAGGATTGCGGGAAGATAGACTTTTGTTTGCAGGAGCAAGGTTCAAAAGCATGGCATTTAGGAATAGCTTCATGACAAGCACTACTGAAAACTTTGCTCAAGTGGTGAGCACGTTGGACAATCTCAAATTAGGCACAAAGACCTTGATGACCATTTTTGATGTATGAGAATAACTGTCCCAAAGTGTTGTCTTGAATGGTCTTTTTATGTGTAGCCATGTATTCCTGTGCTCTTTTGACAACAGGGCTCTGGAAGGAAAGGAGGAAGACTGTCTTAAGATTGACATCATTTACTCCTTTAATCAGATAGAACCATTTGGACATCTGCTCATAATGTCGCTGCATAGTCTTAAGACAAAAGGAACAACATTTTGTAGCAAGAAATCGTTCTCTTGATTGCTCAACGTGATGGTCCCATGGTCCGATGAATGCTTCAAAAATCGTTGAGAGAAAACTAGCGACAGGCTGCTGCAGTAATGCAGTCTATTTATAGGGCTGTTGAGTCCACCAGTCTCTAAGACTACCAGAAAGTCGGGTGAGGAACTTTTCAATAATGATTGGATCAGTTGCTCCATGCTTAATAGCTTCGGCATGACACCATGAGAGCATATCATTGAAAAAATATGGCCAGTCCTCATAGGGGAGAGAATCCAGGTTAAATGTATTAAAAATATTGGATTTGGAGGGTTTGCCCCGAGGAGGAGGAAAATTCGATTCCATATCATCTGCCTCATCAGGTGGATGTTCATGTAATGGTGCAGGACCATGAGGAGGCTCAGTGGGTTCTAGTTTAGGTTGTGAAGTTTCTCCTGGTCCAGAATCAGCAGCGAGTATATCAAGGGAAGAATCAGAGTCGTCTGAAGAAGAATCAGGAGAGGTAGAAGAGGTAAAACCTGCTGTAACACCCCAACCCCCACATTCCTTGAGTTTTGGATGTAATATCCCAGAATTTTGTCAAATAATTAAATAAATTAATTTCAAAATTCTTTTGGGTGCAAATTGTGGGATAACACGTGAAAAATAAAATAAATTAGAGATATTGTGAAAATTAAA
>JAJIYU010020002.1:0-10577 GCA_030144865.1 Tinospora cordifolia | reverse complement strand
CGGGTTTTTGCTGTTATCTACAAGCCAAAAGCTATTTTAGTATCTGATAAGGTATCATAATGAATAATTGTATTCTCACTTCAATTCTATTCAGGTGTATGCAAAACCCATCTTTCCTTATCCTCGAGATAAAAATGATTTTCTAGACTTGTGATACTAGTTATCTTTCCTGGGTCATTTGTCAATTTCTTCATGTCTTTGTTTGTGCTATCATGACTCCAGACTCATATCTCTAGGTTCTTAACTTTTCAGTGACCTATCAGATCATGTTTCTAAGTTTTGTTTGTGGATTTTCAAAGTTCTCTAATGTTTTTGAGTATAGAGTTTTGGTTTCATGATCACAAAAAAGTGATACATGTATGTGTTCAAAAAATTATTCAATCATACAATTTCATGCTAGCATAGAAAAATTCCAAGCTTCTACCTATGCCTCCGAGTTCAAGCGTCCCATACCACTTTTACCCATCTACACATGCTTATACCTAGAGATCTTACTATACCCAAACAATTTTACAAATGTCTTGACAACTAAGTCTCTGCCCAAACAAGTGTTTTGTTTTCACATGTTTTCAATCTCTAGACTATGTCCTAAAAATTTTCATTTATGATCTACTATGCCACCCTTGCAACACCTAAGTCTCTGTCTATGGTCTTCTTTCTAAACCTAGGGCCTCATCTCTTGGCTGAAAGGTTCTTCAGTTGAACCAACGACCCATGTAAATTTTCGAAATCGCCCTTGGCACCAACTTTGTATTCTAGTAAACATTTTTTCCTATGTTGTAGTATTTCCTCCATTTTAGTTGATAGAAAATTAATTTTTAAGTGTGTTCTTCAGTTTTGATCACTTATATGAACTAGTGGGACAATCTCTAGATCGGGCGATGAGACAAAGTCTGCTTATGTAATACCTACAATTTTAGTGTTGTAATACCCGAAATTTGAGTTTAAAAAAAATTTAATGTTCAAATATACGGTTACTGTTCACAAATATAGTCACTATTTTGTCGGCAAACAAAATAAGGTTCGGTGGTTACTGTGGATACAGTAACAGACACTGTCGCTACAATAACACACTACTTGTAACTGTGAGATTTCGTCTTTTTTTGCCAGAAAAATCTATATAAACCCCCCCCCCCCCCCCTCTTTCTAAAAATTCATTCCAGCAAGAAAAAAAGAATTTTTTTGCTTACTCTCTTCTCTTCTCTTGTTTTTCAACTGTTTTAGACAGCAAATATAGTAGTAGGAAGGGGAAAACCTCAGTTTCTGCATAGCAGTAGTAAAGATCTACTATTGTGTACCTCTTTTGAAGCAATTGGAGGGTTTTTCTGATCAAAATAGGTATAATCACTCTGCTCTAGTCTCTATTTAGGATTGGAGACATCGTTGTTCATTTCAGTACGCATACGTAGTTTACTGTTCATATATACAGTATTGTTCATACGGTACTATTAACGATTACTATTTAGCATTGTTCATATATACAGTATTGTTCATACGATACTGTTCGTGGGCATCGATTAAAACACATTTTCGAAACGTAGATCCTGAAGACTGTTGATCAAATACTCGAAACAAGTTGAGATAATACTGCAATGATTCAGAGACATACTATTGAGGTGGAAGTGATTACTCTACTCTCTAGTATTATTTGAATTTTAATGCTAAATATGTGATGTTTGCATTGTTTGAATGCCTATAAATATGCAAGGTTATTTACTAAATGATTTATGAAAGATTTTTTTCTATTTTTAATTTATATTATTTATGACCAAGAGAATATGCTCTATAGTTGCATCTTGTACGATCTTCTACATCAGAAATCGACAGTCATTGTTTTCATTTATGAAAATATTGATTTATGATGTCATGCTTAATTATTGATGAAATATTTATTTTATTATGCTATGTTTACAAAAATAAGATTAAATAAAGATTTTAACCATGTACCGGCGCGGGGACGAATGTCCTTCGTGTGTGTTCTATATAGAATTAGAACTGGTTGTCAGGATTGACACCTGGATGAACTGGGTTTCAGAAATGATCCCAGAGAAGGGTTTGAGTTTCAGAATTGATCTCTCTCTCCGGGTCTGGAACACAGAGGTTAACCCCTTTTGGTTTAATTGACAACTGTTGATAAATAAATGTTTGAAATGCCTAATTGATGATAAGTGTTTGCATGTTCAGTGTTTGGTTTAAATAATGTTATAGATGTATTGTGTATGATCCACTGGGTTCTTGAGTTCACCCAATCATTTTTTTCCGGTAACTATTGAAGACATCGCCCCAGCAGATCAATGTAAATTAATAACAGTGTGCCTCACAGTATGAGGATAGTAGAAAATGAACTGTATTGTAGGGCGTGTGACCCACTATATTTGATCAAGTCAAATGTCGATAGTATTTGTATTATCAAAAGATGGCTATGGAGCCCACAAAATTGTTCATAACTCTGATCATAAATCAATGTTTTCAGTTATTTGAAAATACTAAGATTATTGTGTTTTTGTTGTATTTATACTCTATACATTGGGATATGATCTGATGTAACTAACAGATGTGATAAATGATGAAAAGAAAAAGTAATATCCTCAGTTTTCAGATAGAAAGCAAGATTGACTGCACTCAGAAGAAATGACGTCTCAAGATATGAGACAACCACGTCGCCTATGACGTATGTGAGAAAGATCGGGAGCTAGGGTGTTACAAAGGTGGTATTAGAGCCTAGGCTTTAAATGCATTGGGCAAGAATTAGAAGGAATTGACTAGTCAAGTAAGACTATTTATTTAGTTAATTTAGAAGCCCTACCTCCTATTTTGGAAACTGAAACGATTTAAAAAAAAAATTTCAAAAAGAGATATATGTTTTCAATTGTTTTGTTTGGATACCAAGATTACGAGTTGAGCTGATAGTGGGTAAGCCTTGTCCCGAGTAAAGCTAAACATTAAAAGGGAGATGAGTTATCCTGTTCTAGAAAGCACAGTTGCTAAGTAGACTTCGGTCTCGCCGTCCGATCTGGAGGTTGTCCCACCAGCTCATACGAGTAGTTGAACTTGAAGAATACACTTATTTTTTATATAAATAAAAACCAAGAGGTGGTAATTAAGGGCTAGGAATTCGCTAAGGCCCAGAGGATATGCTGACAAAGAGTTAAGAATCTAGGTCTAAGAAAGAGACCTTAGGTAGAAACTTGGGTGTTGCTAAGGGTGGCACAGTGGATCATAAATAAAACCTTTTAGGGCATAAGCTAGAGACTGATAACGTGTGAAAATGAAACACTTCTTTGGTCAGGACACGAGATCGGGAGGATCCTGTATCTTTGGTTTCTATGTGGTATGGGACGCATAGGGTTTAGAGATATAGAGGAATCCTGGACTCGAAGAATGACAGACCATGTATGGTAAGTGATCGGTGGCTTTGAACGAACTTGTTTTCCTATGCTTGGCTGGTATGGGACAGTCAAGTGTGGTAGAGTTTGGGAAGCCTTGGACATCGAGACACTTGCAAAATTGGTTGGGTGCAACTTTGTCTTAGGTGAAAACCTGAGTAAAAGGGGTAGAGTGGTATTGTAATAACCCAAAATTTTGTCAAATAATTAAAGATAAATAAGTTTAAGAAAATTAAATAAAATAAGTCAAGTGAAAATAATTTTGAAGATTTTAAGACATCTTTGGGTGCAAATTATGGGTTAGGAAATAAAAATTAATATAAAATATTTACACGTAAAATAAAATAGGCAAATAAAACATTAATTTGATATTTAAATTAAAATGTCAAATTAAAAGAGTTGCTTAAGAAATAAAGAATAGAAAAAAAAAGAAAAAAAGCAATAAAATATATATATTTATACACACACAGATATATATATATATATAGGTTAATGTGTGTATGAATAAGGTGTGTGTTAGCATAATAAATATTAATATTACATATTATAAGAATATGTACATAGAAAAATTTGTATAATTAAATAAAATGTAGTATAAGTGTATTTATTAAAAATAAATAAAATATTATATAAATATTAATTTATAATTACATAAATTATTATTTGAAAATGAAATATGAAATAAATAAAAATACATGAAAATGGAATATGTAGATTATTAAATTATTACCATTAAATATATTAAAGAAATAGAAAAATGTCTAATAAATACAATATTAAATAATTAGAAAGAAAAAAAATAATGGTAAGCCCCTAAAATAGCATAATTTGTGCAAAAATCAATGTTTACACAAATTAGAAAGTGAAATTGGGTTGATAATTATCAATACTCAGATAATAAAAGCTTTAGAAGTTGATTTTGATAATAGAAACTATATCCAACGGCTAGGATCGAGTAATCATCACGATCTGCAATCCAACGGCTCAGATCAAAACCAAAACAACGCCCGGATGCACCGAATCATCAAGATCGAATGGCTCAAAATCGATCGTTTCAATCCAACTGTCCAAATCATAGGCGCAAAACATTAATCGCGAAATCGGACCTCACACGGTGGTCGAGGAAGATCGGACGGGCCAGATCAAAAGCGCAGCTGGAGATCGCGAATGCACAGCCATCGACGATCATCCGATGGCCCAGACGAGATTCATTGATCGCAATCAAGATCCGCACGCAGCATCCGATGATCATCCGACGGTCCAGAAAGTTGCATTGCGTCGATCGCAAACTGAGTGATGTGCTCGAAGATGATCCGAGCGCTGAGATTTGAGGCTCTGATAAATCCGAGATTTGCATGCAAAACCCAAGGAAAATCTAACGATCTAGATGTAATCCGCCCGATCCAAGTATGTATGCGTGATACGAGGAAAATTCGATGGCTCCGATCCGCTGCTTCGAGATTAATATCCGAAAAATTAGAAAAAAATCGATTAAATACTCCAAAAATTCGAAAAATCAGTTTCTAAATTCCCAAAAATTTCCAAAAAATTTCTTACTAATCTCTTATGCTTGGAGGGCACGAAATTTTGAAGAATTGGCAAGTTTCCCACAAGATGACACCCCAAACTTGCCATTCTCTACCCTTTTGAACTCTATATAAATACCCCCATACTCACAATTCATCTCATCCCAAGAAACAAGAGTTGAATTGTCATCTTGTCCTCTAAGCCTTTTTCTTGGCAATTCCCTTAGTTCTTGAGTGTTCTTGAGAGTTCTTGAGTGTTTGGAAGTCTTAAAGTAACGGAACTCTGCCGGATTTCAAAGGCTTACAGAAGAAACATTTTTAAGGTGGAAGTGACTTCTAACTTCTACTTCTTTATTTTAATTTGAATAAGTCTTGCATGTGTGATGATGTTTTGAAGATGATTGATTGAATATATGTTTTAATATGCATGCCTTATTTATTTGATGTGCCATGAATATACATGTCATGCATGTTTAGAAATTAAGAATATTGATTCATGTTATACATGAATTGTGCCATGAATAAATATTTAATGATTCATGTTTTGTATATGTTGCATCGATGGTTTAATCCGATATTGTGTGTTTTATAACTAAGAAAAGATTAAATAATGATTCAATCCACGTACCGACGCGATGATGGACTGCATAGTGTCATTGTGTGTGTTCCACCCCCCGACCCGGCTTGCCGGTTTACCATTAACGATTTTGAACTGGGTTTCCAAGAGTGATCCCACTTCATAGATATGGGGTTTGAGTTTTCAAGAGAGATTCTCTCTCCCAACGATGTGGAACACAGAGATTAACCTCTTTCGTTCAAAATGTCAATCATAAACAAGAAATTGTTTGAATCGCCCAATGTACAAAAGTTTTTGATATGTTTGGTTTGTTTGAATTGAAATAATGATTTAGATGTTTAGAAAGATCCACTGGGCTATGTGATCACCCCTTCCTTCCATTTTTCAGGTATTTGATTTACATAAAGACCATGAAAATTAGTTAGGTTCTTTTATTTAAAAAGTTTTTTTTTTAATTTCTATATAAGGGCATGTTGCCCAAGTTTTAAGACTTCCGCTGTAATAATTTTTTTAAAATCAAATTATGTACTCAATTTTATTTAATTAATTGAGTTTATGAATTTCAATTATTTCTTTTATTATTGCCTTATTAAATTCTTAAATTTAAGTTATGTTCCATCAAATAAAGTTAAGGCATGAAATAATTGAAATAGAAAGAAAGTCAAGTGTGTGTCACTTGTAAAGTAACACCGGCCCGGCCCACCGTTTGGTTTAGTCCACCGTCAAGAGAATGGTGGCCATGTCCAATGCTTAAAGATATGGGGGTTGGGGTGTTACAGGTATGGGACACTTGAACCTGAAAGCTTAGGTGGAAGCTTGGAACCTTGTTGTGCTAGCTTGATGGTATGATTGTGTGTTGTGCATGCTTTATTGCTTAATTGTTTTGAAACCAAATCCTGTACCCATGCACAAAAAGAACGTAAAAGCATAAACTGTTAGGCAACTGAACAAATCGAAGACTTAGAGACATGAATCTAGAGTCATGATAGTACGAACAATTGATGAGGAAAAAACTAACCGAGTGTTAAATTAATAGATAATAGCAGGAACAAGAAGGTACGCCACTCCATCTAGGACTTCTGATGAGAGTGAACAACGAGAACAGGAACTATCTACTGGAATGGAGGCCCCGATGGGGACCATGATGAATGAAATGTCACAGAAGGTACTAGATCAACTATTGAGGGCACTTCCACAGATAATCCCTCAGATGGCCCCTCAGCCTCAAGTACCTGAGCCGACGCAGGTTCAACAGGCAGCACTTGTGGCTCAAGACCCTGAAAATTAGAAGGCTGAAGAGAATTTAGAAGATGAGAAACAAAGGAAGATGTGATAGAGATGAAGAGGCTCACCCCTCCTTCCTTTGATGGTACTACAAATAGCATCTCAGCAGACCACTGGTAACAAGAGATGGAAGAAATCCTCGATGTGATGAAGGTAATTGGGTCCAGACGAGTGGCACTGGCCACACACCACTTCAAAGGACCAACCAGAAGTTGGCGACGTATGATGAGGATGGACCCTAATACAAATGTTGATGATATGAGCTAGGAGAACTTTACAGAAATCTTCTATGAAAAATTCTTTCCGGAAGCGACTTTGGAGAAGCTACAAGAGGACTTTGTTCAACTAAACTAGAGGGACAAGACCGTAGCTGAATATGAGAAGAAGTTCACTGAACTGGTTAAGTTCTCATCAAATTTGATTAGGGATGAGAAAAGGAAGGCCAATCAATTCACATAGGGTCTCAAGATAGAGATCCGAAAGATAGTAAAGACTCTAGGTTTAAAGACCTACAAGGACAACGTGGAGAAGGCTCTAACACTAGAACAAGAACTCAACCTGGAACAAAGGTTGAAGGGGAAGAATAAGAGGCCCAGGAATAAAACTGATCAAGGGAATCAAAAGAAAAGTAA
Source organism: Tinospora cordifolia (assembly GCA_030144865.1). Lineage (NCBI taxonomy): Eukaryota > Viridiplantae > Streptophyta > Magnoliopsida > Ranunculales > Menispermaceae > Tinospora > Tinospora cordifolia. The sequence goes on along the minus strand of JAJIYU010020002.1, from coordinate 3,172 downwards.
GAATAGTTGGAATACTAATCAGGGGGATGGAAATAAAATGCCCCAATGGCAAAATCGACCCAAGACGGAAGAACAATTAGAGTTGGCTAGACGTCAAGGGCGGTGTTTCAACTATAATCAGCGAGGGCACCTATCAAAGTTTTGTCCTAGCAAAACCAGACACGACAACCACAACAACCTCCAAATAATCAAGGCAGAGAACATAATGTACATGTTCAACAACAACGGCCTCGAAGAAAATAACAACCAGGGGCAAAATCAAAACCAAGGTCGAGCACAAAATCAGAACCAAGGCCGAGGGCAAAACTAGGTGAGAGTATTTACTATCGCTAAAGCCCCGGAAGACCAAATCCCTGCTATCGAAGGTACATTCCTGCTATTTAACATTGCTGTAAAAGTCTTGTTTGATTCGGGTGCCACTAAGTTGTTTGTGTCAGAAGAACTAGTCAAAAGATTACAACTAGTGACATCCACATCATCAGAACTATTGCTTGTGTCCACTCCTATAGGAGACACTATAGTTACTCGGAAAGTTTGCACATGTGAATTAAGATTTGGAGACAAACTAGTAACTACCGACCTTAGACTATTACCTTTCTAAGGGTATGATGCGATACTGGGTATGGACAGGTTGACTCAACACCAAGCTCAGATTGATTGTCTAAAACGAAGAGTTACATTAACTCTACCATCCGGAGAGTTAGTAAAAGTCAACGGGGATATGCAGAGACTACCTTAGAGTCCTATGACAGCCATGTTACATTATCTAAAACAGAGTGATGACTTCAAACAATTGCTAGAAGATGATATTAGATCTGGAGAACCTAAGAAGATTTTGGAGATACCTGTAGTACGGAAATATGCAGATGTATTCCCAGATGATTTTCCTGTACTACCGCCACAAAGGGAGGTAGAGTTCAAGATTGAACTTTATTTAGGCACAAATCCTATAGCTATTCCTCCTTATCGAATGGCACCAGTAGAACTAATTGAACTCAAGACATAGCTAGATGAACTCCGTGAAAAGGTTTTTTATTAAACCCAGTGAATCACCATGGGGAGCTCCAGTATTATTTGTGAAAAAGAAAGACGGGTCCATGAAGTTGTGTGTCGATTATCGAAAATAAAATCTGGTAACCATAAAGAAGAAGTATCCTTTGCCAAAGAGAGATGACCTATTTGATAAATTGAGGGGAGCTACTCATTTTTCTAAGATTGATCTTAGGTCAGGCTATCATCAGTTGAGAATCCGAGAGTCAGATATACCTAAAACAACCTTTAGAATGAGATACGGACACTTTGAGTTCACCGTGATGCCTTTTGGTTTGACCAATGCCCCAGCAGCATTCATAGATTTAATGAACTGAGTGTTTAGACAATATCTTGATTGCTTTGTAGTGGTATTTGTAGATGACATTCTAATTTATTGAAAGACAGAAGCTAAACACTTAGAACACTTGTGGATAGTGGTGGAAACCCTCAGAGGTCACCAAATATATGCCAAGTTCAGCAAGTGTGAGTTCTGGATGAAGACGGTCAAGTTCCTTGGCCATGTAGTATCAACAGAAGGCATCTATGTGGATCCGGAGAAGGTGGAAGCTGTCATGAATTGGAAACAGCCAAAGACAGTTACGGAGATCAATAGTTTCTTAGGTCTGGCTAGATACTATAGAAGGTTCATATAAGATTTTTCTAAACTAGAAGAACCTATGACGAAGCTAACTAGGAAGGGACTTAAGTTCAATTGGGATGAGAAGTGCGAACAATCATTCCAAGAACTAAAAAAGAGACTGACTATGGCCCCCATCCTAGTCACTCCAACTCATGGGGTTACCTTTACCCTTTATACTAATGCATCGCTAAATGGGTTAGGAGCAGTATTGATGCAAGGAAGACAAGTAGTCGCTTACGCCTCGCGACAACTGAAGGTGCATGAGAAGAACTACCCCACTCACGACCTAGAGTTAGCAGCCATTGTATTTATCCTAAAGATTTGGAGACACCACCTTTATGGTGATAAATTTGATCTGTTTTCAGATCATAAGAGCTTGAAGTACATCTACACCCAAAAAGAGTTGAACCTCAGGCAACGGAGATGGAAAGAGTTCTTAAAAGACTATGATTTTCAACTACGCTATCATACAGGGAAGGCCAATGTAGTGGCTGGTGCCTTGAGTAGAAAGTTCAACAAACAAGAGGAAGAGAAAGGCCAGATGTACCAGTTGATCAATGATTTTAGGCTAGGTATAACTCTAAATGAAAAACAAGCCTACCTCTACACTATGTCTTGTCAACCGAATCTTCTGCACCAGGGATGAACAAAGCATAACAAATGGCTTACTAGTCTGATTGAGGAAGTTACACAGGGTAAGCATGCTGACTTTAGGTTAGATGCTGAAAAAATCTTAAGGTTCGGGAAAAGGATCTGTGTACCTCAGAATGGGCAAAGCAAACAGACAATACTAGATGAGGTTCATCAGACCAAGTATATGATGCATCCAAGTGGAGATAAAATATACCAAAACCTTAGAAAGACCTACTGGTGGAGGGGCATGACAAGGGACATAGCCCAATATGTCTCTAGATATTTGACATGTCAACAAGTGAAGGCAGAACACAAGAAACCTTCAGGGATGTTATAACCACTTCCGATACCAGAATGAAAGTAGGACAACATCGCGATGGACTTTGTCAGCTGCCTGCCAACGAATCAGAAGAGGGAAGACACCATAAGGGTGATTGTGGATTGTTTGATGAAAGTAGCTCACTTCCTACCCATTCGATCTACAGATTTCGTTGGGAAACTTGGAGAGCTATATGTCAAGAAAATTGTCGGACTCCAAGGTGTTCCTACAACCATCGTGTCTGATAGAGATTCTAGGTTCACTTTTCAGTTCTGGCAAAGTTTGCAAAAAGAACTAGGAAGCAGACTCACCATGAGCACTGCATTTCATCCTTAGATCGATGGGCAATTTGAAAGGGTCAGTCATATATTAGAAGATATGTTAAAAGCTTGTGTCATTGATTTCAAGGGCAACTAGAGCAAGTACCTACATTTAGCAGAGTTTGCCTATAACAATAGTTATCAGGCAAGTATCAAGATGGCTCCATATGAAGCGCTCTATGGCAGACCCTGCAGATCATCGTATTGTTGGGAAGACTTTGAGGATCG
>JAJIYU010020001.1:0-10571 GCA_030144865.1 Tinospora cordifolia | reverse complement strand
AAATTACTTATTTTGTCCTTAATAAGAAAATTAATTTTTGTATCGTAAAATTTCTTATTTTAAGTTATAACAAACAGTACTATAATTTTTAATATCACTTTTTATTAGTTATAACAAATATAATGACAATTATTTAGTCAAAAAATATTTTTAAATATAATTTTAAACAAAGGCCTATTTTAAGGGTAACACCTTTAGGTTAATCTCTTTTATTTATTTATTTATTTATTTTATTCTTCTATTATGTTATTGGATACTTTGGGTATTCTATTTAACTATTTGAATCATATACCTAATTCATTGCCACCTACATTAATGTATGCTGCAACTTTCTATTACTATCATAATATTTTAATTTTCTCCAACAAAATGATAACATTTTTGTCCCCACCCCACTTTTCTCTTTGGCATGCCAAGCAGCTTTACGCTATTATTCAATATTCATGGCCTTTCTCGTTTTAGAATAAATTATTATTTTATAATATCATCATTTTAAAGTTAAAGGTATAAAAATAACTCTGGCTAATCCTTAAAATTATTATTATTATTATTATTATTACTTAAGCTTTAAAAATATAATATTTCTATTTTCAAAAAATAAAAATAAAAATTGATAAGACAAAATCAAATTTTGTTCTTAGATACTAAAAAAGATATAGTGCTTGAACGCAACTCAACTTGATGGAGTCCAAATTGAAATTGCAGAAAATGAAAATTTCTTGAAGAACACCTAAGATATTAATTTATAAGTTCATGGAGGGAAGCGGGGTGGTAAGTTCATGTACGTACTACATGTTAAATGCTAGCCATGCATGATAAAACATTTTTCAATTTTGTCCACATCCAAAGCACAGAAAATGAAATTTTTCTTAAAGAAAACATTTTAATTTAACTGCTCGTGGCCATGCCGTGGACCACGTACGATACTAAGTTCACGCACTAAACGTTAAAAAATTAAAAAAAAAAAATTTTAAAAACGTTAAAAATGCCAGCCATGAGAAAGCGCAGGTACCCACCACCTGGCATCCACCAGATCACCGGGCCCACGGCGGCGTACAATTACTGTTTTTTCTTAATTTAAGTACAATTATAGCAATTATCTCTATTGTGTTAAGAAAATCACATTAGTTATTTCTTATTTTAAAATGTAAAAATTTGGAATAATTATCCTTTATGAAATAGTTTTCTTCTATTGTAAATCTAAAATTTAGTTGAATATGCAAAAATTATTCCTTCTAATTTAGTATTATAATATTAAAATTAAATATTTTTAATAAAATTTATAAGTACAATCTTAAAATTACGGATAAAAAAATAGTTTTACCATAAAATAAATATTATCGTTACAATTATTTTAAAATGTGAAAATTTGAAATAATTATCCTTCATGAAATAGTTTTCTTCTATTATAAACCTAAAATTTAGTTGAATGTGCAAAAATTATTCCTTCTAATTTAGTTTTACAATATTAAAATTAAATATTTTTAATAAAATTTATAAGTACAATCTTAAAATTATGGATAAAAAAATAGTTTTACCATAAAATAAATATTATCGTTACAATTAAGTAAAAATGTCAAAATTGACTGCTCTAGCAACATTTTTATACAAGCAAAGGTCATTTTCCAACTTATTACATTACAAGGTTATAATTTTTACAACATTTTATTGTAAAGCGAACACTGAATAATATTTTTTTAGAAGTCTTTTATACTATTTATATAATATCTTAACCGTTGTTCAGAAAACAATTCTGGGTAGATGGGCTTAACTGGATTCTTTAGCTCAGTGTCATTTTGACATTACGTTAAAATTGCCCTAGTATTTATAATTATCAAATAGATAGTATATATTTTAATAACCCAATATCTTTTTATTTAACAATTATGGGAACAATAATCACTTTTTAGCAAAGTGCTTAGGTTAGGTTATATGTGTATATATATATATAATAAAAAATAAACATTTTTTTTTTTCTAAATTACAGCCAAACCTGGACTAAGAGACAGGACATGGGGGGATGTCCCACTCTATCATTCCTTGAGCTTATCTCTTCAAGCCTCCAAGATATATGTGGTAGCCTGGTAGGTTGACTCTCATTTCCATGACAGCAAAAGTACTTGAAAATGAAAGAACATCTAAACAATAATTATATATATGTGTATATATATATATATATATATATATATATATATATATCCTTTTATATTATAAATTTCATTTTTATAGTATAAGAGAATGTATATAAAAATTGACATTTATTTATAACAATAACAACTTAATTCTAATATTTTAAGGTCTGAAACAGTAAAATTGAAAATATCCGGCAGGTCGCGTTACCAGGTCTAAAATGGTCGCACTACGTACCAAAATAGGCTCGAAGGGGGCACCAAAGATGATAGGCCAAAGATTTTAAATAAAATTGCAAATTTAATACTTAAAAATCTGCAACTCTTATTTTTTTTAAGACCTTTTAACTTAAAAAGTTATAGCTAATATGAAAAAATTCAAATATGTTCATAAAACAAATATCAATGCCAAAACTCTCTCACATATATATTATAATGATAACCAACAGAATTGATAAATATGATAATTGAGTAAAAGATTGCAACAAGGTTTACTCTGATATTATATTATAAATTATTTAACTTTAAAAATTATAATTAATATATTAGGCGTTGTATATTGTGAATATCATGTAATCATTAATATAAACTAAGTGTATATTTAGTAGGTAAGAAAATATTCTCTGAAAAAAAAATACTATTTTCTTCAACTGAGGAAACTTTAGCAAAAAAAATAGTGGATCCCAAAAAAAAATTAATTTATTTTCACCATTTTACTAATCAAACGTGAGAAAAGCAGATTTTCTCATGAAAATCAAAATTTTTATTGAAAAAATTCTAATTTTTTCATCAACCATGGTCTCCTTAACATTCCCATCAAAGAAGAAGCAAGAATAGCTAGAAGGGTGCAGACAGTTAAAAGAGTAATGAAGTTATTGCTTGCTTTTATTTATTTATTTATTGAAGAAATTATAACACTTTAGTTATTAAAACCATCTGTACAAAAGCACAAATGATTTGCTTCATGAATGCATCAGTTAAAACCTCAAAGAATAGTGTATAGTACAAAGCACACATTTCTACAGAATTACAACTACTATTCTACTGCCTCTGGATCAGTCATACTCAAAAACTGTTATTTTCCTCTTGCTTCTTTGAATTCTCATTCTCATATAAAATCAATGTCTGTCTTAATTTGAATCCCTTCACATTTAAAATTTCTTCGAAGGCATTGCTCGGGTTATTATGTTTCTTTTGCATGACATGTTTGAAAAGGCCTACTCATCTTTGTCATCATCCTCATCATAGTTGAATGGAAGCGGAACTGACTTGAACGCCCGATACTTTCCGACATTGTTCAAGTGCTCATTCTCCAACCTGATGGAAATAAAAATCCAACTTGGTCTCATTAGAAAGCAATGAAGAAAGAAAATGTTTGTTGTGAAACCAACTTAGTTGTCATATATACCTGAAGAAATTCCAAATGCCACGACGAATGATCTCAAGGCTAGCAACAATTGTAATCAAGGCTTCTCTATGAAGGAAAGAGACCTTAAAGTCCAACACAGTTTGCAACCATGCAAATCTCAGGAGGACATTCATAACCTGAAACAGATTGCATAGAGTTATGCCAAGGAATTATCAATAGCTAGAAGAAGTATGTTCATAGAGGTATTGCTAGAGAATGAGCTTATATATTTATATACCATGGCAACATAGTAAACACTTCTGCGTGAGACAAGAATCTTATCCCTCAACCACCGGTTCTTGGAGTGCTTCTGTAGGAGCCCCCAGTCTATAACAATATCCCAATATGTGCTCACTATTGCCGCAATTGCAGATGTGACCCATGCCACAACCCTCCAACTTGGTGCTTGAGATCGGTTATAAGCTGTTCTTGTGCAAACAGCAACAATCGTGGCAAAGTATTTCAACCCGTTGTACCCTTGCATAGCATCTCTTTCTTCATACAAGCGCCGGAGGCACTGAAGAACAGAAACTAGGAATTAGTCTCAAACTTCCAAGAGCTTGATCACAAAATTACAAGCATAGCTGAAGAGGAAACTGCACCTACCTGAAGAAATCGCCACCAGTATGGAACAGTAGCTATGATGAAGTAGAATATGCTGTACGGGTCGCTAGAAGCGCATGTGTTTTTTCTGTGTTTATAGTCTCCCCAGCCATAATAACAAACATAGAACTCAAGACTCCTGAGAGCTTGTACCTGGAACAGAGAACAAGAAAGACATGTTTTGATTCAAATTTGTGAAAAGTTGTAATGTAAATTATTAAATTAATACTTGTTGAATCATGGTATCCAAACCTGGCTGGTTATTTGGTCTGCTAAGAAAAAATCGGGTAACGTGACCTGTTTAGGATAGAAAATCAAAAATTAACATAAGTTAGCTTTTTCTTTAGCTGATATATAAATCTACCATTGTTGCCTAAGGGAATTACTTTCTTGTTTACCTTGTACAGAGGAGCACAAAGACAGTGAAATAAGCATTGGAGAAGGAAAAATCGGCTCGAGCGATATATGACGTTAAACGGGCAGATTGTTATAATAATTACAAGCTGCATTGCAAAATTATGAATTATATCTTCAATTCGATTCATGTCATAAAAAGAAAATAAGAAAATTAAAAAAAAAAAATAGAAAAACATAGTAAATTGAACTGAGTGTTTTTATTCTTACACAAACTAATCCTAAAGGAAGTAGTTCAGTTAGAGCTTGGTACTGTTTGGTGTTCTTATCCATCTCCATGTCAAGGTTCGAAAGCACGCAAGCTAAAGCAAGTGTTGCTAAGCCTGTCCCAAGGAGAAAAACTTCTCGATAACCCAATTCCGTTCCTTGCTTGAAACCAAATATAAACGAGTAATTCACTCGGTAACGCCTCCAAACATATATGTTTCCACCATACATAAGGATATGTAGGACAACAAATCCAAATAAACTGTACACAAGTTTCAGTTATCTGGTTAGGTTGAGAAAGCAAAGTTTTGACGTAAAAGCAAGTGAGGCAGAATCAAGAACATTGCAAATGTTTACCTATAAAGAGGAAACATGTTCTCCATATATTGAGTGCTACCAGGATGATTTATGATATTTCGAGCACGAATGATCAATATAAGCGCTATAAAGAGAGACGCTGTGCAACCAGAAAAGAAACCTGAAATGTAACAATAGAGAAGCCACTTAGTTCCTACACGAAATCAAAGTGAGTTGCAATGGATCTTACAGGGTATTGAGATCTTAATTACCTAAGGAATATGTTATTCTATGCTTTTCTCTCTTAGCTTTCGGTCTTAAGACCCTGATTCCTTTACTGCGGTTTGCATTGGCAAAGTGTTTGATAAAGGTTGCCTCCACCCTCTCAATGAGTTTGGTTAGCTATGTAAAGGCACAAGGGAAATTTACCAGAATTACTGCGAATTAATTGAAAACTTTGTACTAAACAAGACAATTCTTCAAGAGTAAATAGCTAATTCATTATATAGAATATGTTTTTTTTATCAATGATATAACTATTACCTCATCAGAGTTTCCAAAATAGGAATTATCTACCATTTGAAGGTATGATCTTGACGCATTTCTTGAAGTGATCTGCATAAGGGGACAAAAGCATTGATGTCTCAGTTTAACTTTTAACAGTTACCAAATTTTCAATACCCAGGAGGTATCCTCTTTTGCTGGACGACTCCAGCATTACAAAGGCATTTGGGTAAAGAAACATGATATACATATAAATAATAATTATGTAAAAATAGATTATAAGAGCATCGCTTTCTATATATTGGGACCTATCAGAACAAGAAGGGAAATAAAATCCAAACCAACCTTATCATACTTCTTCATGATTTTTGAGAAGGCCAGGAGATTGAGAAAGCTACAGTTGCATAGGAGAAAACAAAGAGTAAATAAGTCGGCAACATCATATCATCTAAACGAGAAGAAAATGAAAGAACAAGAGACGTCACATCTTAGAAATTAAAAAAAAAAAAAAAAAAAAAAAGAAAGAAGAAAGAAAAAGAAAAAGATTTGCAGCACTACCTGTAGCTCTTAAGGAGTCTAAGTTTCTGATAAAACTCAATAAAAGCCCTCTTCAGCTGCTCTTCAACCTTCCTCAAATCTTCACTTTTGAAATTCAAATCCTTGTTCTTGTTCACTTTTAGAATACCCTTTATGGTGGACCTAGGAGTTTCAAGTGTATTGTTGATACTCACCCTGTTAAGAACTTCCAAAGGAGCCGGCCTTGTTGCCCTAACGTTTCTTGGCTTCTCTTCATAAATCTTATTTCCATTCTCGGCTTTTTTCCCACTATCAGCATTAGAATCATCACCTGAGTCTTCAGAAGTTCCTTCATTCCCTTGATCAGCCTCTTCTATTACAGCCATATGTGTTGCGCTTCCTACACATTTTTGGGTTTAAGAAAAATCATGTTAAAACCTCAATCCTCTGAAAAAGAAAAAAAAATAAAAAATCAAAACATTTGGAAATATTTATAGTAATGAAGAGTGGGACTTACTAGTAGTAGCTGTTCTGGGAACTGAAGGGGGTGAAGTTGCAGTGGAAGAAGCAATATTAGACTTAAGCCTGGTCATTTCAATAGCCCAATCAAAACTCCCATCTGGGTTTTCAACTTTGATTCTAAAAGCAATTAAAGCATCCATTTGCTTGTTCAACAACTCAGCCTCTTTCATCACCTCCTCAACTTTATCCTTGTAAAACTTGTTAACTTTGTTAAACTCATCATCAAGCCTCCTGAAATAAACAAGTTCATACTCACCACCTTCATCCGACGACATCAAGAACTTGGTCCGGAAGTTCCCAGTTTCAGATCCATCATGATGTTGAACTGAATTAATTAATATCACTTGATCTTCTACGTCTCCTCCTTCCCCTTGAATGCCAGGACTTCTGATACCGCTGCTATGTTGCCTCTGTGTTAGTCCACTAAAAGCTCTGTAAAATGTCATCTTTCTCTTTAGCCCTTTTGGTGTTGGAGCTGGCTTGTTTCTTTGCTTGAAACGGTGGATGTCTTTGAGTAAGGATTTGAGGAAGTTGTAATCCATGTATGCTTCTTGCCATTCTGGCACCATTTGAGATGAAAACTCCTTCCCAAACTTCATCTTTCCTTAGCGATATGAGAGAAATATGATGATATGTTTGAATATCCGAATATGATTATGATCTTATCAAACTTCTAAAGCTTATTACACAAGATTTAAGAGCTACCCAGACGACGAAACAAGAGAAAAATAAGAAGATAATTATGAAAAGTGGGTGGTGGTGGTAAGAAAAAATGGTGTGATTGTTGGCGGATTTTATAGAGGATTTTCGGGTGAGAAATTGAATAAAGGTTGAAAACATTAAGCTTTGAAAAGTTCAAGAGATTGCAGACACGGAAGGTGCTGCAGTCAGTAATTAGAATGTCCTTTCATAATTAAGAAGAATGTGTAGAAAGGATTTTTTTTTTTTCTTTTGGTTGAAAATAACAAAAACGAAAGACAGTGTGAAGATATTTTTCCTCTATGAATTTTCCTCTGGCTAATCTAATATTATAATTAAATACATTTTTACATAATTATAATAATTATAATTATTTAATACTTATCTATTTAATAATTGTAAATATTATATTTTTATAAAATATATATATAACTATAAAGTTAAACTATGATTTTTCTTCCTTCAATATTATTATTATTATTATTATTATTATTATTATTATTATTATTATTATATTTATTCTAAGATTTCCTCTACTAAAATGTCATTTAATTGCAACTAAGAGACTGACATAGAAATTTTGTTAATTACTAGTCACATTGGGTAATTTATTATTATTGTTTTTGCATATCTTTTGGTAAATATGATATTATTACTGTAATCCTTCTCTTGGGACTTCAGCATACCATGTGATTATTATATCATTACATTTATATATTTAAAGAAATTTGACAATTGCATTATAAAGAAAGAAAGAAAATTATAATTTAACTATTATTATACACATGTATTACATACAAAAATTTACATTAATTAAAGTGTTATAATTTTAATCTACACTACTGAGCCCATCATTCTTAGGTTTGATTCAAAGAAAATTTAGAATGATCCGGTCATGTAACATTACAGTTTCTATCCTAATTAATGAAATATTATTCAAAAAAAAGAGAGAGAAAACAAAAACTTAACACTTTTTGTGTTATTAAATATATATTAAATTATGAATAATATTTTAAGTTTTAACACTATGATCATAAATTATTAAGAAAATTAAATTTATAATGTGTGCCCTCATTTGAGCCTTACCAAAAAAGTCTTAATAGCTTTTGACCAGTTCAAATGAGTTTAATTAAAATTTTTCATTTTTCACACCTCTTATTTCATTTCTTTTTTTATAGTAAAAATTATGTCAAAAAGCTTTTTCATTAAGTTTTGTAATAATTTAAATGATAATTAGTTTTGAAGTTCGTCTAAATTAATTTTAAATTTTATTATAAAAAAATTAAAATAATAATAGTTATTATTATAATGTGTTTCCCAATGACCTAGTTTTCGAGTTACCTATGAAAAAAAAATATATTAATTGCCTTCATTCAATCAAAAGCTTCTTCACTACGGGCCTATTTGTTACATCGAATAAGATTATAATTGAACAAGTTTTTGTTTTAATCTGGCATTCGGAATTATATAGAATAGAATAAAAAATTGTTCAGACCCACTTATTTATCTTATATTGGTAGAATAACTCAAACTCATTAATATTTTTTTATGAGATTGTGTTATTTCATCTAAAAAAAATTACTTTTATTTTTAAAAAATTTTTATATCATATTTTATCTTATTCTATTCTCTTTTATCAAAATAATCATATCTCATAATAATAATACTTGCTTTTTTCTTTCTTTTTCTTTTTTTTTTACTGACTTTTGTTTGAAAACATACAAAATAAAGTTGTCAGTTGGTTTTTATGCATTCATTGTATTTTCCAAAAAAATATTGCCCATCAAGAGGCAAGTGGCAGCTTCATATTATTATTACTGTTTGTTATTTATTAATAAGATCTGACAATGCAATTTTATCTTTTTTTATGTAAAAATTAGAAAGACCTCTCATGACTTTTCTTTATTTATTCTTTCCTCCTTCTTCTAATGCCATTTTTGGCTGGACAGTGCTCACGTGCTGGATGGAACCTGCTGGTCGGTTTCATCTTAGCTCCACGAGCCCTATAAATTAAAGCCATGCAATTTTTTGTTGTATTTGACCATATAGTTGGAAAGACCTGCATGATGTGCTACTAACTGCGTACCCACAGAATATATAAAATATCAAATAAAAAAAATTATCAAATAAATGAAGAGTCCGAGGCTACGATTAAAAAAAAAAAAAGAATATAATTCAAAAAAAAACCTCAAAATATAACATTTTATCATTTTTTAAACTCACTTCATTTTCTTTATAAATTTTAAAAAATCATTTTTAACTTGTAATAAATCATATAAATTTTAGATATAAAGGGGTGTTTGTTACAGATTAAAAAAATGTAATGTAATCTTATTAATCACTTGATAGTCAAATTTTGATATTTGTTAAAATAGTTTATGTTGATCTAACCGTTAAAATAATTATTTTTTAATAATCAGTTATTGAGCAATTTTTAATAAATTTTGTTTATTTTGATTATGTCAAAATTATTTATTTTATCTTTAATAAAAAATTTAATTTTAAAAATAAGATTAAATTTATTAATTTACTATATAATTACTTCTTTTAAGTTATAATAAATACTAGAATCATATGTGTGGAAGCTTATAATAAATTTTATTTTATTTTTAAATGCGTAATCTCAAAACTGGTCACAGTATCACAAATATATGTAGACTTTTCTTAATAAAAATAGAGAGAGAGAGAGAGAAAAAAAAAAAGAAGTTCCTGAAACTGTATCAGATGATAGTGAAGGGGTCTTGAAGGAGAAGAACGGTGGACGATAATATTTGTGCCACGTGGCTAATAGCTGATGGGTTGGAGAAAGAAGATCGATGATTTGACGGTCATCTGTTGTCAAATCAAAGTCACAAGGCGGGCGAGATTAGGGTTGAAAAAGGGTGCCCCAGTCCTTTGACTTCTTGGCTATTTTGTGGGCCCAAACTTACCTACTCCTAACCCTTACGCCGAAACTTACAACCAAAAATTATGGGCTTTTTACATAACTATACAATATTTAAAAATATATTATAAATATACCATGCATTTTAATGTTATACATATAATTAAAAATTAATTACATAAATATCAAAAATTAGGGTATTACCATTTTAAATCAAAAAAACCCATGAAATCAACAAACAAACAAGAAAATAGCAACCAAAAAAGGAAAACTGTTTTTCTTTCACATTTAATGAAGCATATTAGGAGAAATATGTTTTTATTTGACCAAAAAATAATATATTTTGGTATATTATGATATATTATGATATATTTTGGTATATTTTGTT
>JAJIYU010020000.1:0-10567 GCA_030144865.1 Tinospora cordifolia | reverse complement strand
GTGATTTATTGCATTTTATAGGAAATAAAGGGAGAATTAGGTGAAGATTTGCATAATTAGTAGCATGAGCATGTAGTTTAGGGACTCGCATTGTTTCATTTTATTATAAGCTTTCTTTTAAAGATTTGAAACTCTTTTATGAGAAAATAATGTCTGGGAAAGGAAATTGAGTGTATTGCAAGTACAAGTTAAAGCAAAAAGGGAAAGTACATCGTATGAAGGCAAAAAGAAGAAGAAATCATAAAGAAAGTGTCTAGAGACCGCGGTTGAATAACTGAAGATTGTGGTAGCTGAAGAAGAACACAAACTCTATAAAGCTCACTAGTTACCGCGATCGGTGAACCAGTGACCACGGTAACCAGAACGTGGTTTGTGAACAAAAAGGATGGACCGCGGTGGACAGAATGAGAAGATTCCAGTTTTTATTGAAGAACATTATTGACTGTTGGTCAGTAACCATGGTCACACAATTAATTATCGGGATTTTCATATTTTTTAGGTTTTTTTAGTACAGGACTATAAATAGGAGAAGTCATTAGAGCTCAAAGATACCTAATATGGAAAAAATCACTTGTGACGGCTGAGAACAGCAAAAACCAGTGTTCCAATTAGAGATTTAAGATTATTGTCGAATTTTGAGTATGATTTACTTCTTTGATTAATGTTTAATGATTTCTATTAATTTCATGTCAAGCTAATTTGTTTTCTTTGTCTGGGATGTGATGTTCAATGTATGAACGGTGATATCTAGTTGTAATTATTGGACTAGAGACACTATTCCATACTGTGCTTGCTTAATGCTTTGTGTTTACTGGCCATAGACATGATGAACGCAATGCTTTAGACTAACTCGAGAGAGAGGTCTAAAGGGTGGTTATCGCAGTTTGGACGTAGGATAGTTGATTGATCGTGAGGTTATTAATTGATCTAGGGAGTTGCACAGGGACTTTTGAATACACAACTTAGGTTGTTGAGTAAGCACCTCGGAAAAGGGCTTTATAAAACAAATCTAATCAATATTGAAGCACCTTGGGAGAGGTTCTCAATTACAGATGCAAAAACTCATAGTGTAGACAATTCATATCAACAACCAAGAGTCACAGGTCATGCAGCGGCATTCGCTATCGTAGACATCCATTACACATAGATTTCTAAGAACAGAATTATCACTTTCACTAGTATAGATTTTTGCTAAGAGTTTGATATAATCACATCAGTTAGAGTCTTGATAAAATGCAAACCAGTAGTAAATTGGGATTTGAGATCACTAATTAAACCATTTTTTCCTTGAGGACGATATCCGGTCTCACCAATTAATATTTAAGCGAACCTGTACACTTGCAGAATGAGCAACATTGCTCCTTGACTTGTGTTATCTATATCATTGTAAATTTCGAGGACGAAATTTTTTATAAGGTGGGGAGGCTGTGACGACCCATGATTTGATAGACAAAAATTATCGGGTCCGATACATGTATTTTTTAAAAATTTTTAATGAAAATACATGAATTTTTTCAATTTTTTAATTTTTAATTATTTATTAAAAAATTAAAATAAGGTAGAAAAATATAATTTTGAGAGGAAAATAAGTGAAATTATAAGAAAATTTTAATTTTTGAAGAAATATGATTTTTCAAAATGATTATGAAATTTTTAGAGTAATTAATGAAATTTTTTAGAGAAAAATGAAATTTTTGGTGAATTATTCAATTTTAGAAAAAAATAATTGTATAAATGATAGAAATAGTACATAATTGGAGGATTTTGGAAGAAAATGGTAAATCAAATAATTTTAATAATTTTAGAAAAAAAAGAATTAAATCGAATATATATACATATATATACCAAAGAAAATAAATAAATAAAAAATAAAGAAAAACAAAAAAAAGAAGGGTTGGGCCTAGGCAGAACCAGGCGCAAGGCCTGGGCCAGCCCAGGCCCTTGCGGGCCGAAAGCCCAACCCACACAGGCTAGAAGGCCATGCGGGATTTGGGCTGAACAAAAACGGTCCAGGCGCTTAGTGCATGGGCCAGCCCGATTTGGCTTGCCGACCCATGCACCCAAACACAAATCACCCCTTTTTCTTTTTTTTTTTTTTTGCCAATTTTTATGGATTTTCTGGGCGAATTTCAGCAGGAAAACCATGGCTGTCCTTGGTTTTGAAACCCTAGTATTGCAATCAAATCACGCCTCTTGAGCAAGCCAATGTAGGTTGCCAACTAGTCATCTTGCATGGCAACTCATGTGCCACCTGGCAGCCCATTTGTCATGCTAAGGAGCCCATGCATCCAACAAAAACCCCCTTCGAGCAAGAATTTCTAGATTTTTAAATTTTTCCACCCATATTCCAGAGCTTGTATCTCCTTCATTTGATATCCGTTTTTAGTGATCTAAGGCTTTATGGAAAGCCCTTGCCACCCTCTACAACGTCCCACAAGCAGTTGGTTGAATCCCAGAACCGATTGAAGCTGAAACGGCCAAGAACAATGCTATTCAACACTATTGAGAACCCAGAAAATAGAGAAAACCTATGTTGATCCAATCTTTGGAGTGTTGATTCCTATGTTGTTAAGAGTCTGTTCTTGAGGTGCAACCCCTACTTTTCTTCCTGATTACGTTTATTTCAATCTCCAATTGGTAGAAATTAGAATCTGAGATCCTAGCCACATTTTGTAAGGTGATGAACTTGACTGTCTGATCAACTGTTTCAACAGTTTCTGGAAAAAACAAACTTTGGGGCTAGATTGGAGGCAGTGTTTGGAGTACCTAGAGGTGTCCGTTTGGACTGAGATCAAAGGCTTTCGAACCTCATACTTGCTATTACGAAAGGGTATAAATCTCGAATCATAAGCCTCTATAGTTTGCTGTTTTGGGACTTCGAAAGCACTGTTTTGGGACTTCGAAAGCACTGTTAATTTTTTCGAATCATAACCCTCTACAACAGTGCTTTCAAATATGTCCTGTTAGTTAGCTATTTTGGGACTTCGAAAAAATTTCTAGAGAACCTTATTCACGCTATGTTTTGGAGATGTATTTGAGAGTGTTTATGATTATAATTGCCTACTATTTTGGACAGAACTAAATTAATTAGAGTTCTAGGATGTAAGCCCTTGCAAAAACAGTAAGAAACAGTCCCGGATTAATGTTAGAACAAGAGTAGATAAGCACTTGAAAACTATAGGAAATCTAGACCATTTAAACAATCTGTTGCATGACTGAAAAGTAGATGACTAGTTGACTGACTAAATGTGGGTCACTGGACATGTCAAGATTATGTGTACCAAATTTAAAGCCATTCTGAATTTGGATAGTAGGTCAATCAATTATCTAAGTTACTGCCTGTCATAGGGAATACGGGATTTCACAGTCCCTGTTAATACACTTAGAAACCTTAGTAAATGGTGTCCAAAAATCATGAAATAAAATTTTGGTAACTCATTAGGCGGTATAGATCAAATCTGAAAACTTTTGCATAAATCCAATAGTTGGATTGATCACAACAAATTCAAAAAACTTACCGCGCAGATAGAAAGAAAAATCTAGAATTGAAGGTTCATGTTAGTTCAGTTGGAAAATCGATTAAAAGAAGTCTAAAAATCAAAATACAAATTTTGGTAGATATTTGAAGGGTCCTGATCATATTTGAAAATTTTCATGCAATTCCAACATACAGATTGCTCACAAGAAAATTGGCAAATTTGCTGCGCAAATTAAACAAAAGGCTTGAAATTTGGGGATTTTGACATAATTGACTCAGTTTTGACCAATCTTGACCCAATTGACCCAAGTTAACCAAAATTGACCTAAATTGGTCATGTTGACCAAGTTTACCAGGTTGGACCAATGGACCGAATTCGACTAAAGCGAGTTCGGATTGGCCAAAAATAATTAGTTTTAAAAAAACAACAGTTAAGCCACATTTGTCGAAAAACTGAAGTTTAATTTAAACAACACAGATTTGAGTGTATACTGCAGGACCGCGTCAACTGTCGATGGGACATCGGTACGCGAGACCCTAGGTGAGTAATTAGATTCAGACATTACTTTAACTTGTATTCTTTGCATAAAATATATTTGAAATGACATTGATTGAATTGTTTCATGGGATTTGAGTACATTAACTGGTTTGCAAATATATACAGATGTATATCGATAGTGAGACCATAGGTTCGAGGTTTGACCGTGAGGTTGGGGTGCAATGTGATTGAGATTAGATTTAAGGTCCGAGTGCAGGGTTAGGGCATATGATCAATGCGCCTAGCTTTCGACTAGTTCGAGTGACGGCACTTGAGGGTCGAGTGTGGGGTTAGGGTATTCGAGAAATACACGTAGCCTACGACTCGCTTGAGTGGCTAGTATGCCTGACCTATGACCCACTTGAGCGATGACCATTCGCTTGAGTGGTTGGAATGCATGTATGCATGTATAGCATTCAGACATAAATTTTTAACTAGCATGTATTTAAAATGTCATTTTCCAACTGTTGCATTATTTATAACTGCTTTTATACTATGTCATGCTTTCGAGTACTGTTTGGTTACTATACATGCATACATGCACTATTTTGGATGCTAGTTAAATAATGTGCTGATTTTACTACTCACTAAGCCACGTTGCTTTAGGCTCACTACTCTACTAACATTTCAGGTTCATCGGCGGCGGACAAAGGGAAGGCATGGTGATCGCCTAATCCTTGGTGGTTTCCTTCTTTTGGCCCTTTGTTTAGAAGTTGGTCACTCTTATGTATGTAAATGTTAAACTATTTATTTTGAACAAGATAGACATGTAATATAATGTTTACTCTTCGTATGTTGTTTGTTTTCACTCTAAGTCTATAAATTATTCTGATATCGTCTATTGCATGAGATTGGGAAAGAGGGTTTAACAGGGATTGGGCGAACTTGACATGGTGAGTGAGTTCTTCGGGCCATTGTGCCGGTCGGGCCACCTTTGACCTTGGGAAGGGGTCCCGACATTTTTTTCAGCAAGTAAACCAGCAAATCCATGGTTTTGAGCTAGAGTTTTGTCAATCCAATCACCCTCCTAAGCAAGCCAATACATGGAGACAACAAGGCACTTTGCATGGCGGTTCATGAGCCATGTGGATGGCCATGTGGCACTCCTTTTTGCCATGCAAGGACATCTCAACATGCGACAAAACTTCAACTCTTGAGAAAATTCCTATTTCCAGTTTCTGCAACCCGTCTTCAACAATCCGTTTTTTCCCTCTTCCCACATCCGTTTTCTATGATCTTGGGTTCATTGGAAAGCTCTCAATCCCCTCTACAATGTTGCACTAGTTGTTGGTCAAATCCCAGATCCGTTTGAGATTGAAATGGCCACAAAAAGGTTTGTTTGACACTGTTGCAGCTGGAAACCTACAGAAAGCTATGTTGGAGTAAACTTTAAGGGATTGATTTCTAACCCATTCAAGGTCCATTCCTAAGGTAAACCCCTTGTTTTATTCTTTATCTTGTGCACTTTCATATCCAAGTGGTGGAAATCGAAAACTGAAATCTTAAACCTATTCTGCAAGGCACTAAAGTTAACTGTTGATCAATTGTTAGAACAGTTTCAGTGGAAGACAGTTCTTGGAACCAGTTTTGAGGCATCATTTGTAGTAACCCAAAATTTTTATAATACATACACATCGAAACAAAAATTTTAAAATATAATATAATCAAGAAAATAAATAAATAATGTTTTAAATAAATGTGTAGAAATTAATAAATTAAATTATTTATTAGAAAATTAAAATAAAATAATGGTTGCATGAAAATAATAAGAATGATGAAAATAATATAATAAAATTAAAGTAGAATTGTAAATAATGCAATATACATATGTATTTGCATTAACATGTGGGGTGGCAATGAATAAAGGAAAACGAAGAAAAATGAAGAAATTGAAAAATAATGAAATAAAAATAATGGAAGGGTGATTATTGAAGAGCAATAATAATGTATATAATGGATAATTATACCCATATATGTATATTTCTCTATTTACCGTTGGTTGATAATGTGTGCGTGGTTTGGGTAACAATTGGAAGTGAAGAAAAAGACAAATGAAATGAAATGATATGGTGGTATGAAATTTAATTAGTTAAGTTGAGACATCTAATTTTATTGACTAGCTAGTAAAGTGAAATGAGGGAGGATATCATGTGATGGCAATTAAATAACTAAGTGGGAAGACTTGAATTTGATTGGTTAGCACATGAATACAAAGTGGTGGGCGTTGAGTGGTGGATGAGCAAAATAAAGTGGAGCACGTGAGGCTGTTGTTTCTCTCATTTCCATCTTCATTTCTAGAATTCATGAACCAAAAATGAAAAGAAAGCGGCAAGAACCGAACGGAGAAAAGAAAGGGGAAAAGAAAGAAAGATTCGATTATTCGCAGACTTGATGCGTAGGTAATCGATTTTCTCTAATTCTAGTTTCAAATATGCTATTTAAGCCATGTATTATGATCCTAGGGGTCTAATTTGTATTATAGGGGATATTTTATACTCATACCCAAAAATTAGGAATTTTTCCACAGTGAGTAGAACTTAGTAAAAGTTATACCAAAACACTCCTAGTGATAAGTAGATCTCAAATATGTAGTTGACTTGCATTTGTTTGTTCTGTAGATTTTAAAATAAATACCCAAAGTTTTATAACCTTTGGATGGGCTTTTGATGGTGTTAAACCCCAATGGAGTTTTAATTGGAACTCACAAAAATGTAGAGAATGAAAATGTATATCCATCAATACCAAAATCGTGAATTTTGGATATCAATTGAAATTTTGGTGAACGATTGACTAATAGGATTATTTAATAAAATTTAGAAAATTAGAAAAATTACGATTTCGAAGCTTATTTCTTTATGAGCTGTTCACATGTATGATGTCCAATTATTATATTTATATTTATCGTTGCAGATTATTTGTATAAAACATCAGCAAGATTTTTGAACTAAGAATTGGAACCAGAGATGTATAATAATTCATTTTATTTATTCTAAGCTACAATTAGTAGAAATAAAATTAATTAAATTTATTGGAGATGTGAAGAACAGGGCTAAACTATTCAGAGAGCTTCGAAATATAAATTAGCGTGTCTGGGAGCCCATAATTAATAGGTTTGATTTCTAAAACTTGAACATACTTAGAAATAATTATTTTTAATTATAAATGTTCTATTTGGATGTGGTTGTGGATGAATGGATTTTGAATATTAAAGTTCAGGGGGTTGTGGAGATTCGGAGAAATTATTATATTTTTAATTTGCAAATTTAAGTTCTAAAAGCAAATCTCAGCGGCAAGTGACACAAGGGAAATCCATAAATCTCAGGTGGGAAGAATTTCCTTGCTCATTAATAGTATACAAATTTTAGGTTCAAAACATGATAACTATTAGCTTAGAATATTTTGCATGCAATGGTTGTTATTTGTTTGTGATTAAAATGATTTGAATGATGATCATAATGTCTGGTTAATCGCTTTTTGTCATTTTAATCGAGCTCATGTTTTATTCATTGCATTCTTTATTTATCTGATTATATTCGATTGATGATGTAGTGGGAATGCAAGTGTTTGTGAAACTACCAAGAGATCAAATGATTATTAAGAATACACGTACCGATGCAATGGGTAGCCGCAGACACGTTGTACATCTCCATACAGTGTAGTATAGCGCTAGTTTGGGCACGTTGTGAGTATTTCCACCCTATGGCTGTGGAAACAGCTGAGGTTGTTCTTAGATATCGATAATCACTGGATAGTGTTACCTTGTTTTAGACAGTAATCCCTACGGTATAGCTGGATTGTATACCCATAGCAATTGATATGGTGATTTGAGTACAACACCTGGAGAGCTCATCATGATGGTATAACTGGAAAGCATACCTGGAGCTATCATGATAGTATAGCAAGAGTGTGTACTAGTTGTTAACTCTTAGATTATAGGAAATACTGGGGGTGGATTCCCTTTCGATCTTTAGAGTACAACAACCAAATGAATGCTTGAAACAATTAATGTGTGAAAGTGTGTGCATGTTTTGAATCTTGGTTTGTAAAATGTTGATGATGTGTAAGGATGACTCAATGGGCTTTCGAGCTCACTCTCATTTCATTTTTCAAGTGCTCATGGAGGTATACACTGACATACCCAAGATTGATGTCAGATCTTCACTTAGGGGTTGTTATAATTGTCTTTTCGTGTCTTATTTTGACGTAAACGTTTAAACAGGATTTGTGACCATTTTATATGGTATGACCTAGAACTTTCAAGATCTAAATGTACTTTTGTTTATTTTGTAGAAATGAATCTGACTATAATTAGATAAATGTTTTACTGATTTTACTGCTGCGTTAGTATGATATTTTGGAATCTTCTTATTTTCATGAATGAAAATCGGTGTCAGGGATTTAACTCTTGAGCATTTCATGTACTATTAAGTAATTGCCATTGCATATAGATCATGTTATACTTTTGGAAGAAAAGAAATAGGGAATGGGAAGTTGTCAACTCGATTTCGGGAAAGGATGACTTGATGGTTATGTACCGAGAACACTGGACCTGAAACCGGGGTGTCACAAAGTGGAATCAGAGTTATCGCTATAGCTCACTGGGAAAATATAACTTAGTGTGGATAACTTGAGTTAGAAATATCACTCAGTGTGGATACCCTGAGATAGAAATCGAACTCAGTGTGGATACCTAAGTTAAACTAGAACCCAGTATGGATACCAGGGTTAAACAAAGATTTAGTGTGGATACACTGAACAAAAGGGAATTATCACCAGAATCTGATTTTCACTAAAATGGAATCTTCAGTGGATTTGATTTTTTACTGGAACTGAATTTACTAAATTCATTTTAAATAGCAACTGAATTGATTGAATGACTCTAGTAGATGGCCAGAAGTTTAGAGAAGATCTAGGTGATACCAATGTGCTCAAGCTAAGATTAAGTATTTGTAATGATCCCTAATAGTTGACCTCTTCCCTGAGTACAGGTCCCTGAAGGTTGGGTTTTGGTTGATATTCTTCTTCGGAAGAACACACTTGAGGGTAGAGCTTTGCTTTAACGTGAGGTCCTAGAAAGGTGATTGCTATAAAGTGGTGCTTCCAAATAGTTGACTTTCTCTTGGGATAAAGGTCTCTGAAGGGATGATCTTGGTCGAATCTACTTCTGCGGAAGAATGTCCCCGAAGATTGACCTGCATTCTAACTAAAAGTCCTAGAAGGTTAAGCACTACTAGGGAAAGGTCCAGGACTTGGGACAAATGGTATCACATAGAAAGGTAAGTATATTTAGTCAAGTGTGGGGACACTAGGTCTAGGATAAATCGAATGTAGACTAGAAAGTACAGTAGGTCCATAAATTAAATCCTTTGGGGCATAAGTTAGAGACTAATAACTTGAATGAATGCACACTTGTTTGGTCAAGACTTGGTTCAGGAGGATCTTGTATTTTCGGTCTCTATGTAGTATGGGATGCACGGAGATTTAGGGATATGGAGGAATCCTAGACTCAAAGAATGACGGACCATATTTGGTGAGTGATCGATTTCTTTGGCTGAACTTGTACGCACTATATTGTACTGTCGCGCTATTTTTAACTAAAGGATCTGGTTAAACATGGTGTGACATCTGCAGTCATGGATATCGAGACACTTGCACCATTATATGGGTGTAATGTAACTCTGGGTGGAAGTCTATGTGAAAGGGCGAGGGTAGGATGGCGTGCCCGGACCTGAAAGCACTGATAGAAGCTTGGGATTGCATTATGCTAACGTGCATTGTCTACTTGTTTGCTATGTGATTGATTGTTATATATGTAGCAATTATTTTGAGTATTTACCCGAACTCCTATACCCTTAAACAAACAAAATGTCACCGACTTAGAAGCATAAACTTTTAGACCCTAAAACAAATTGAGAACTTAGAAACATACACCAGAGTCACATTAGCACGAAAATGCGAGGAACTTAGGTGGGATGGAACAGATGAAACTAACCACCTTAAGAGAAATAGTTGAAAGGGAACAGATAGTAGAACGAGATCTAGAGGTTGAGCAAGCATGGAAGAACAGGAAGAGATCCAGTCTGGACAGATAGTGGGACCCTCACAAAAGAGGCCTGCCAGACAAGGAGGTCGCAGAGCACCTCAGGCACAGAGACAGTCCCAGACTCAATGAAATCGTTTCGACAGTGCTAGGAAGGAACGGATAGAGCAGGTTAGGAGGTAGTGATTATGTTTTTCATGTAATCAGGAGGGACAATTTGCTAAGATTGTCCAAGTAAAGTAACTAGATTAACACCTCAACCACAAGCTCAGACTTGATCTCAAAAAGGTCAACCTCAATAGTAGCAAAAAGGGTAAGCGAATTTGTATGCTACAAATAGTAGTACGGATCCTACCTCAGCAGTAGAGGTATTTACTTATTGTTTGGCGTTGTTGTATTGATATTATTTGATTTGAGTGCCACTAGATCATTTGTCTCTAAAGATGTAGTTGATAAACTAAAATTAGTGACTAGTCCATTAGCAGCCTCATTAGAGGTAGCCACGCAAATA
>JAJIYU010019999.1:0-10592 GCA_030144865.1 Tinospora cordifolia | reverse complement strand
TCACCCAAGAAGGATCCCCAAACCAATAATTTCTCACACTCAAGAGAGAAAAGAAAAGTGAGAAAGAGAGCCAAGAAGAGGGCTTGAAGCACAAGATGACAACTCAACTCTTGTTGCTTGGGATGGTTTGAGTTGTAAGCATTGGGGGGTTTATATAGGATTCAAAAGTGTGTAAAATGGTAAGTTTTTTGGTGGAAAATTTGCAAAAATTTAAATTTTCGTGCCCCCCCAAGCATAGGAAAATAGCAAGTTGGCTTGGAATTGGAAAACCAAATTTATAGAAATTTTTTGGGATTTTTTTGAATTTGTTTTTGGATTTTCCTGATTTAATTTCGGTATTTTCGTTTAATAAATCGGAGCCGTCGAATCGTCATCGAGATTTCATTCGTGATTAGATCGAGCGGATGGAATGGTAGTCGTTCGATTTTCTTCGAGATTTAAACGATATCTCGGATTTTATCAGATAATTGAATCTCAACGCTCTGATCTTCCTAGAGTTACGCATAGATTTTGCAATCTCCGAACACGAGTTCAATCTGGACGCTTCGATTAACCTCGAGACACGCATATCGCGATCGGAGCAATCGTTTTTGATGTGGACCATCCGATTGATCTCGATCATTGTGTTCGTTCCGATTTCGGGATTACATCTTTGTGCCTTAATCCTGAGCTTCGATTATCCTCGATCTCTGTGTGTGATGATCATCTGAACTATACTTTGAATCCTGGCTGTTAGATCTTCCTCGATCGAAGGAGCCGTTCGCGATCTTCCCCGAGCGCCTTCATCTAGGCCGTTGGATTTTCATCGATTTGGGCCGTTGGATTTTCATCAATTTCTGTACTTTCGTGATCAACGAAACACCATCAGACCGTTAGATTAAGCTGATCGTTTCTGAGCCGTTGGATTTGCGTGATTCGGTGCATCTGGGTGTCGTTTTAAACTTTGTTCTCATTCGTTGGATCGAACAGATTGAGTTTGGACCGTTGGATGCAGTTTCTAATTACCAAATCACTTTCTAAAGCTTCTATAATCCGAATTTTAGCAATTTTACACTTTTTAATTGATAAAAACTTAGTTGTATTGCACAAATTATTCTATTTTATGTACTTACTAATATTTTTTCCTTTCTAATTTATTTAATATTGTATTTATTAGATATTTTTCCATTTCTTTAATTCTTTAATTAAATAATCAATATTTTTCATTTCCATGTATTTTTATT
This sequence comes from Tinospora cordifolia, assembly GCA_030144865.1. Lineage (NCBI taxonomy): Eukaryota > Viridiplantae > Streptophyta > Magnoliopsida > Ranunculales > Menispermaceae > Tinospora > Tinospora cordifolia. The sequence goes on along the minus strand of JAJIYU010019999.1, from coordinate 9,369 downwards.
TATTTCATATTCCATTTTCAAATAATAAATTATGTAATTATTAATTAATACTTATATAATGTTTGATTTATTTTTTTTTTTAAAAAATACATGTACACTACATTTTTATTTAATTGCACATATTCCTATTATATGTAGGATCAACATTTATGGTGCTAACGCATACCTCATTCGTACACATATTAGCCAATATGTGTAAATATTTTATTTCTTAAGCAATTCCTTAAATTTTATAATTAATTCTACTAAACCTTAATTTTTATTTAATTATCAAATTAAGGTCTTATTATATTTCCAATATATTTTATTTTTCATGCACCCGAAAATTTCTTAAAATCTTTGAAATTAATTTATTTAACTTATTTTATTTATTTTAAAATTTTGACAAAATTCTAGGGTATTACAATTTGTATCACTATTTTTCTCATCTTAGATTTCATGTTCAAGAAATAAGAATAATTTTCCAGATCATACAATAAATTGAAAAATAAATTTCAGAATTTAAGAACACATGGAACAACTCATTCATCATTCAAAATCATGCACTAGAACTTGGAACTCATCCCTAAACATGATACTACCATAAATGATCATAAAAATAGGCATGATCTTAAACATTTATGAATCTGAAACATTGCATGAATGGGAATAGAAAACTGAAACCAAACATTAAACAATTTCAGAAAAACAAATCAATCAAAATGGACATGCTAATAATTTAAATATGGAGAAAGTTTAAGAGGGCAACTTCCACCTTAGCTTTAGATGTTCTCCAAAAATACAACAACGTTTTCCCCACATTTTTGTCACTTCAAACCTCCACAAAACCACTCTCTAACGATCACTAAAACTTTGAAACTAGAAGCCCTTCCTTAGGCACAAAATGAGACATCAAGAAGAGGAAAGAAAGAAGAAGAAGAGAACACACTAGTAGCGTTTTCACTTGCTCTTGGAATGAATGATTTGTGAACAATGAAGGAGGGTATTTATAGTTTTCAAACACACTAAGGGATGTCCATGGGCAGCTCTCATTGTTTGGGCAAGTTTTCAAACACTTAAATAAAGAAAAGGCAAGTACGTGCAAGGACCACCAAACTTCCCAATTTTCTCAAGGTTCAAAGGAAGATTCCTTGGGATATTTCTAATTAAATTTCAGAGAATCAAATCATTCTAGAAGCCTCCTAAATTGATCTTGGACGTCCTCTTGAGAGAATAAATCTTTTCTTATGGCTTTCCCTTTTTATTCTTTTGTTTGTTCATCACAAATGTCCAATAAGGCAATGTTTCTATGTTCTCTTTGGGATGTCCAGCTAGTGGTGAGCATGCTACCAAATCATGAGAGTCACCATATCACACTCTGATTTTCAAATCTTGTACAAGGAAACTCTCCCTTTTAAGCTAGAATCAAATTTGGGCTTTCTTGGAGAGAATCCCTCAATCTTGGTGCCATGTGTACATGAGATCACACATATACAATTTCCATCTTAATTTTCCTCATTTAAAGGTGACAGCTAGGATGAGATCAAGAGTATCTTTTTTTGTTCTAGAATCTTCTAATAAGTATTGTCACATGTGCAAAATCACACATGCCAATTTTGGCTTAATTGGAAATGAGGTGCACATGATCACTAGATGGTGTACATGGGATCATCCTTTTATGGATTTCTATAGGTGACGCCTCTTGTGGATGTATTGAATCATCAATGTGGTGCATAAGATCATTTTACATGTGTTCAAATTAGGGAAGACGTTCCCAAGGTGATTGGGTAGGGTGGGGGTGCATGGGATCATAGTGTTTCACCCATGTAACTTACACATGCTTTGGGTAGACATGCCTTAATGGGTTCACATGAATTTAAAAAAATTAATATCTTCCTAACCACTAGGAATTTAGGTGTATAACCTATAGTTTTGAAACCACATGATCAAGACACAAATTTTAAGGTATAGTTTGGCCCAAGGAGTTTTTCCTTAGAAACCTTCCTTATTTAGAGCCCACTGAAGGTGCTTTACCCGAATCTTGGCCAATTGTCCCAATCTTTGGATATGTGGTGCGTCTCGTTAGTTTATGCCATCTCATAAAATTTTGGGTAAATCCGAATCCTTCAAGTATCCTAAATTCAATTTCTTTCCTAATTTAAACCCTTGAAGGTGTTTTGGCATAATGAAAGCCCTAATCTTGACCAATTGAGCTAATTTTTGGATATGTTGTTTGATTGGCTGGTTCAAGTCACCTTGCTTCATTTCAGGTGATCTTGGAATCTTAAAGGTAACTAAATGAGAATTTTAGAACTTGCCAAATTTAGCCCTAAAACGAGCTCAATTCCATTTTGCACCCAAATTTCACTGAATAGACTTTAAATTTTGTTTCGTTTGGTATGAAGCTTTTAGGGTATTATAGATTAATAATATCAAATTATTTTATCTAAATATTTCTCAATGTTTATCTTTATTGAATTATTTTAAATGAGTTAATGTTACTTAAAAAGTCCAAAGGATTTGGGAAGAAAAAGGAAAGAGAATAATGTAACATGGGGCCCGCCTCTCGGGCAGCCCAACTCTAAAAATAGAAAACATCTCGGATGACGTGGGCCTAGAGAATGGGAGGTGGGGTGTTACGCTGTAGTATTTTTGTGAAGAAAAAGGATGGAAGCCTCTGGTTATGCATCGAATATCATCAGTTGAACAAAGTGACGATCAAGAATAAGTACCTTTTTCCACATATCGATGACGTATTTGATCAGCTTAGGGATGCTAAGGTATTTTCAAAGATTAAATATGAGATCTGGGTACCATCAGCTAAGATTTAGGGAAGAAGATATGCAGAAGACTACATTCCATACTCAATATGGGCATTTTGCGTTCTTCTTCATGTCATTCCGCATGACAAATGCCTCTACTATGTTTATAGACCTTATGCAAAGAGTGTTTTGACCATACCTCAATACCGTTGTGATTATTTTCATCAATGATATTTTAATCTATTCAATGTCTCATGAAGAGCATGTTGAGCACTTGAGGATCGCACTAAAAACTTTGAGGGAGCATGGATTGTATGCTAAGTTCAATAAGTGTGAGTTTTGCTTATCAGAGGTCTAATTTTTGGGTCAAGACAACTTCTAGCATATAATTTGTGCAAAACTCTATTTTTTCCACCTTCTTACTACTCTAGTTGTTGTCTAAAACAACCAAAGAATGAAAAGAATGCTAAGAAGAAGGCCAGAGAGCAAAAAGAGAAGTGGTTTGTTCTTGTTGGGATGCAGAGAATGATGTTCATGCTTGGGTATATATAGAATTCCAATGGGCATGAATTGACATGTTTGGGGTGTCTTCATTGTAGAAACCTTTGGAAAACTCTTCTCCTTTCCATTTTATTTGTTTCCAATGCATAAGAATTAGTAATTAAAGCTTTTAGAAGTTATTAATATATTCTTTTGAGTTGATTTCATTTTGGAAACCTTTCTAATTTTCTAACTTACTTTTTTTCCGTGCATATATATTGGTAAGTAATTGTTTTATAAGTTGCTAATACATTCTTTTGAATTGATTTCATTTTAAAAACCTTTCTAATTAACTATTTTGCTTTATTTAAATTATTTTTTTAATTTTAATTATTCAAAAAAATTTTAAGGTATTGCAATCCATGTGTTAAAGAATGGAAACTAAGCTTTTATTATTATTTACAAGGTATCAAAGTCTATTAGTTGCAAACTATTATCGTAGTAGAGGTGTCTTAGAGGCAACTTTGGGTCAAAATTTTAAAGGGCTTAAGGAAATCTGTTTGATCTCAAATTTGGAGTGCGTGATCTTGGCACTTAAGGCTATAAGAAGGTATAGATCTAGTCCCACAACCGTCTCTGGTTGTGATGTACCATGCTTGTAAAAGCACCCTGTTGCTTAGGTGTTCTGACACTTTGAAAAGTTCTAGGTTTGTAGAAAATGCTTACCATGTGTTTGATGAAATGTATGAGTAGGATTTTGATCATTTTTGCTTACTTATTTGAATGGGTTTTGAAAGGAAATGTTTCTATGATCTAAATGCATGCATAAGGTGTAGGAAATAGCCTTTAAATTAGATATTTAAAGGGGGGAAGGCAATGCTTGAAATTCATGAAAATGCATGAACTTGGTGAAATTTGTTGCACAACTAAACGTTTGGGGAAACAATTGACTAATTTGTTGCACAACTAAAAGATTATCGTAAGAAAGAAAATCACTTACCACCAAATGTTCATAAACCATGTCAACATGTTGATGACCAAGGCAAATACAACGTGCACATAAACAAACAACCTTTTCAGCACTATCAACATTCTTTGTAGCTATATTGACAAAATTCCTAGCTCTATCTTGAAATTCTTTTGAAGGCCTATTATACTTGACCCATTCTTTATCAATTCTCATCGATTAGTAGGCTCTTTTGATAACCTCTCTATAATAGCAAAGTAAAATGATAAGGATACGCAATTAATATACAATTATGAAAAATGTAATTGACTATTACATTATAATTTGAGAAAATTTGAGATTTTTTCTCAACTATAGGCTACAAAAATTCAATATATATATATATATATATATATATATAATACAAAGGAAACTACCAATTAATTAAATAGAAAGCAAGAATAAATGACATTTCTATATCTCTTGTAGGCAACAACACCAAAAAAAAACAAATAAACCATAGAGAAAGAGAGAGAGAGAGAGGGAGAGAGAGAGAGAGAGATTATAAATGGAGAAAACAATTGGGAATGTTCTTCATTTGATTTGCAATTAGCATATGAAGAACATTTATTTAGTTCACAATATTGCTTTTGTTCCACTTTTCTAGTTTTAATCAAATTGTCATGGAAAATATAAAATAACTTTTACCATTTAGAAGAAGCAGAGTAACCTTGCTCTTCCCCGAAGATTGCTTCCTCCACGGGCATTAATATGCCAAACTTTGGAGTTTTTGTATAAAACCAAGAACAACTTGGATGAAAGTGAAGCACGAAGAAGTATGAAAATAACAAACCAATATATTTGACAATAAATAATGTTATTTTTTTCAAATATTTTTTTCAATACTTTTTCATTTAACACTAGATGTAACACCCCGCCTTCCCCACCCTATTTGTCTGACACGCTATTTGTTGAGTGCTTGCACATTGGACGTTCCTTTTTTCTTTCCTTGGGCTGCCTGGGAGGCGAGTAATGTCACATTTCTATCTCTTTTCTTTTCTAAGTCTCAACATTTGGAGAACTTCTTGAGCAATAATAATTCATAAACCGATTTCATAACACACAAGTAGAATCATTGATATAGATAAATCAACATCATTTATTTGATATTCAAATATACAAGAGTTTACAAAATTTTCATGGTTATTACAACGAAAAAAAACCTTAAATATTAACAAAAGGACTTAGGGCTAACAAGCTCGACTTAAACACTTTATAGACTTTGAAAAGTGTACTTTGAGTTAAAACCACCATGCAACCTCTTTCTTTAATTTCTTGAAATTTTAGAAAATGAGGTTAAGCTCGAGAGCCCAGTGGATCTTCCAATGTCTATGTCATTATTTTAACCAAATGCATGTCAAAACTTTTTCGTATGTTAGGTGATTCAAATAAATTGCTTGTTTACAGTTGACGTTAAGACCAAAAAAAAATTTCCTTGGCATCCCCAATTAGGTTGTTGAATATCGAAAGTAGCCCTTGTAGGCTGATTATCTATTCATAACCCTATCTCAAGGGGTAAAGTCTTATCTCAACCACCAATACCATCTCACTGAGACCCACTTTGGGTTGGGAGTACCCACAACGAGATCTTCCATCTCACCAATACATGGTTAGGATCTTTATTTAATGTTTCTTTAGTGATAAATCACACAATTGATCGGATTAAATCAGGCACACAATACATAAGCATGGTAGTAATCATTCAAAAACATTCTTTAGCATGTTATATGATGTAGTTTCATGTTATCATACATATCATTCATTATTGTTCATAAATTTTAAGTATCATGCATATTCATGGCATATCAAGTCTAATAGAGCATGTGCATATAACAATTATATTTACAACACAATCACACATGCACCTTATTTAAATCAAAATGATAAGTAAAACTTAGAAATCAACTCCACTTCAATCACTTAATCCTATGATCTTGAGATTCCAAGGTATTTGAACCTCTGTTGAACCAACACAACTTCTAGCATTAAATTTGTGTAGAATTTTGATTCTCCACCTTCCTACTACTCTAATTGTTGTTTAGAACAGCCAAAGAATGGAAGGGGTGCCAAAAGGGAGGCAAGGAGGGCAAGAAGAGAATTGTCTTGTTCTTCCTGGGATGAAGAGAATGGTGCTCGTGCTTGGATTTACATAAAGTTCTAATGGACAAGTTTTGGCAAGTTTGGGGTGTCTTCATTGTAGAAACCTTTCTAAAACTCTCCCCCTTTCTATTTTATTTGTTTCCTATGCATAAGAATTAGTAAGTAAAGGTTTTAGAAGTTGCTAATACATTCTTTTGGGTTGATTTCATTTTAAAAACATTTCCAATTCTCTATTTTATTTGTTTGAATTAAATTAAATTAAATTATTTTATTTATTTATGTTTTTAATTTCAATCATTCAAAGAATTTCGGGGTATTACAACCTACCCCTCTTAAGATAAATCTCGTCCTTGAAATTTATACTTATTTGTCCTAATGTTATCAGATCATATATTTTTAGTGAAGAAGTCTGAGTATTTAGTTTTCATCTCGCTTTCCAGCTCCTAAGTTGCCTTTTCTGCTCCATGATCTTTCTAGATAACTTTCACTAAGGGAATGTCTTTCATTTTCAAACTTGTATTCGAGGATTTGAACTGCCACTTTTTCATATTTGGCATCATCTTGGACATCCAGCTCTTCCCAATGGACTATGTGAGAGGGATCAGGTTCATTGTTTCACAATATTGACAAGTAAAACATGTTTTGTACTGAGGAAATTTGGTTCGGTAGTTCATGTTCATAGGCACAGTTATCGATTCTTCTAAGTATCTCAAATAGACCAATGAATTAGGGTGATAGGTTTCCCTTATGCCCAAAATGTTTGATTCCTTTCTGGTGGCTAATCCTTAAGAATATTCTATCTCTTATTTGAAATTTTGGAGGTCTTCTTGTTCGTATAACTCTTTTGCCCATGAATCTTCAATTGTTGCAAGGCATATGCAACAACTTTTCCTTCTTATAGTCATACTGCACCCAATTCATTTTGTCAACCATCTATACATAGAACATATCCAATGCCATGTGTAGGAGTAATTAAGATGGGGATCAAAGTCAATCTCCTTTCCAATTCTTTGGTTGATTGTTCGCACTTCTTATCCCAATTGAATTTGGCTCCCTTTCTGGTCAACTTGGATAAGTTTTGGATGAATCTTTGGTAGTGTCCAGCTAGCCCTAAGAAACTCTAAATCTCTATAACTATCTTGGGTTGTTTCATGACAACTTCTACCATTCTAAGATCTCCTAAGGTGCCTTCTAAATGGCCAAGGAATTGGACTATAATTTGCACTACATAACTTAGCCTAGAATTGATTCCTCGTAAATGTCTCCAACCAATTTTTGACTTGGAGTAAATCGGGGTGTAATCCACTATTATGAATTGATCAAAGTATTGTTTGAACACTTGGTTCATCAGATCCATGAATGGTATTAGGGCATTAATTAAGCCAAATGGTATGGCTATGAACTCAAAATCTCTATACCAAGTCGTAAGGGTTGTCTTGTGTATGTATGATTCTTGGTCCCTCAACTAATGATTTCCTAACCTAATGTTACTCTTGGAGAATTTAAATGGCTCTTCTCAATAGGTCATCTATCCTTGGTATGAATTCCCTTTTTTTCTTTGGAGCTCGTACTCATCTAGTAGAGTCTTTAATTTAATCAGTAAAAACATGGCTAAGGGCTAGTTCTAGTGTGAACTTGAATCTTGAGTTCTACTTGTCTATTCGATGGCATTATTAGTGAATAATTTGGAAATACATCTCCTGTACTAAAATTTTTTTATTTTATTCAAATTCTTTTATTCAATCATCCTATAATTCCATAAAAATTATGAGTATTACAACCTACCCTTAAAATAAATTTTGTCCTAATCGTTTATCTAATTGTATTTCTATTGTTGCTAGTGAGGAGCTTGAGCTGGTGCTTTTATAGGGCAATTGTTTGCTATGTGTCCCCTCTGCCTATAAAGAAACAAAGCCCCAGTTTTTTTGGTTGTTTCACATGCACCTATTTAACATGGTTGGGATGTACTTGTTGCTGAAGAACTCGAGCTTTAGAAAGACAAACCTTTGCTATATGTCATGGTTGGATACAAGAGAAACATAACTCCTAATGTCTGGCCTACTCAAGCTGTTCTGTTTTCATATTGTTTATATTGTGTTTGGGGATTTTGTTTCTTGTTCTCATTTTTCTTCTCTTACGGTCCCTTGCCTGGATTCCTTGGATTGCTTGAAGTTGATGTTTTTCTTGATTGATTTGGCCCTAACTATCATTCCTTGGAAGTAGCTAGCCTCAGAAGAATGACCAGTAGTAATATCCTAAAAAATTTATACAAATGACAATGAAATGATTGAATTATAAGACCAATTCATTTCTTGAATCTATTAGCAAGTTCAAATATGCTCAAAAACCTCTCAAGGGAATGAAATTTAAGAAAGGGAACGAAATGAAATGAAATGAACACCTCAAATGGCCTAGGCATCTAAAATTCATTTCATTTGCACAATTAAGGGTTCATTTACTTGGTATGCATCAAGGGAATCTAAATTAGGAAAGAAAATGCGAAAAACCCTAGCCAATTGAAAGATATGAGTTTTTATTAAATTCATGTGAACCCAAAAATGTGCTAAGGGCCTAAAATCCTAGTCGAATGAAAGATGAGTTTTTATTAAATTCATGTGGACCCAAAAATTTGTGACCACCCTAAGCATGTGCAAGTCGCATGAGTGGGGAAGCCATAACTATGTATACACATGCCTTATACACTCATATGAGTTGTCCTCACTTGTTTAGAAACCATGATCATGTGAATCCATGTTACCTACATTAAGAAGACGTCTCACTTAGTGAGAAACCATAGTCATTTTTGAGCTAGCCCACATTGGAAACTTCAAGGATGATCATGTGTGCCACCGTGATATGGTACAACCCTAGCCATCCCCTTGTGATCACACAAACCAAATTAGAAGTTTCACAAAATGGAAACTCTCCATGGCCAAAATCATGAGGATCTCCTTGCAAATTGGCTAAAATGCCTTCAATTGGTGCGCCAACCCTAAAGGGAACCAAATTGAAATATTTAGACCATGATCTAGTATCCACCAA
>JAJIYU010019998.1:0-10581 GCA_030144865.1 Tinospora cordifolia | reverse complement strand
TTGTATAATGCTATTGATGTGTAGGGGAGATCCACTGGGCTTTCGAGCTCACCCCATTTTTATTTTACAGGTACTCATGAGCCCGACGCTCAATGAGGATGCAGACCAGAGACCAGAGGATGTATAGTGAGAGAGAGTGATTTTTGTTAAACTGTCTCTCTGTTTTTGCACAGTTTTTACGATGTATGTTTGAACTTGGGCCAGAGGGCTAATTATCATATTTTTGTATATGTACATACAGGATTGTTTTACCATCTTGAACACTGTTTCTATTTCGACTCATAAACTGATGATTTTTAGTTATGGTACACTATATAGTGTTCATTGATTTAGAATGATTTGATTCGAAAAGTGCTTCCGCTACTATTATCTTGATTTCCAGTATAAATGTGATTTTGAACATCCGGTGAATCTAATTTGAAACCAATTGCTTAGGGAAGCATGATTAAAATGATTATTTGAATTTAAAGAAATGACTTAAACCTCGTGTATAGAGGTAGAAAGATAGACTGACGACATCTATTGCACGCCCGGGGCCTCGGTGGACCACGCACCGAGCTTGGAGCCGCGGGACGCCCGATGGTAGGGCCACAGATTGACAGACACGACGTCCGGTCTCGGGGTCGGGGTGTGACAACCCCAACCTTAGACCTATCTTCGAAAACACAATGCCACATCTAAGCTAGTCAAACAAGTCATCAATGCGTGAAAGAGGATACTTGTTATTTATTGTTGCCTTGTTCAATTGTCAATAATCAATACAAAAATGGAGGCTCCCATCTTTATTTCTCACAAACAATACTAGAAAACCCTAAGGTGACATACTAGGGGTAATATAACTCTTACTCAACAACTTTTCTGGCTGGACCTTCAACTCTTGCAATTCCTTAAGCGCCAGTCGATAAGGAGGAATCAAAATGGGCTTCGTTCATGGAATAACCTCAATGATGAAATCAATTTCCTACTTGGGAAGCAAGTTGGGTAAATCCTCAGGGACAACAGGAAAATCTCTGACAATAGGAATCTCATCAATACTCGCTCGTGAAGGTCCTTCATCTTTAGTGGTTAGACCAGCTAAAGTATCAATCTCATACTATGTTTCCATTCTACCTGGGGTTCTTGATTTATCAGAAGCATTACCTTGAAAAATCATAACAGGTTGCCCTAGTATTTAAAATATGACCCTCTTGGCAAAATAGTCCACATGCGCATGGTAAGCTGCTTGCCAATCCATCCAAAGTATCGCATCAAACTCTAGGAACTTTAATATTCGAAGATCAATAATAGTGACAAAGTCACCTAGCTTCAACACAAATCAGGTTAGGGTAAATGTGTTCCCCAATTACAGTACTCAACATGAGCCAAGTGGGTGCGCTAAGAGGTCTTAGTCCCAATTTATCTATGGCATGTTTAGAGATAAATGATAAAGTAGAGTCAGCATCAACCAACACATATAAAGTAGAATCTAAAATAAAAATGATACCTCTAACCAAAATCATTGTAGCCTCCGGGTCAGGCTAAATAACTGCCTATGCTCTCCCTTGAGTAACTGTGGTGGTAAGTACACTGGGAGTTGGGACCAGCATAGGGCATTCGTGTCATTTGTGGCCCAACTGACCACATTGGAAACATGTAATCAGACGCTTCTACTCAACCTAATGGGTCAGGCCCTAACAACAGCCTCTATGCCCCGAATCTCTACCACTACCTTGACCTCCACCTCGACCCCTATTGTAATACCCCAAAATTTTGAACAAAAATTTGATAAATAAAAATTAAATGAAGTAAATTAAGGAGTATCGATTCTTGAGAATTTTGTAAAAATTTTGGTGCAAATTTAATGTATATTTCAATATGGAAAAAGGTAACCCAAATGAGAAATAAAAATGAAAGAAAATAAAAACAAAAGAAAAATAAGTAGATTAACTAATAGGAAACAAACTCAAATAGCTAAAATGGAAGCTCATTGCATAAATGGATTACCGCAATAGTGTCGCGAAATACCATAAACAAGCAAGAAAATTGCCAAAATAGAATTCATCGCGTGACTATCGTAGTAACCAATTGAGTTAACATGGTAGTGTGTCAAAGAAACGAGAAAAAAATGTGTTGCACGTGCAATAGCAAATCTCATTATCACAGCAGTGCACTAAAAATCTAAAAAAAAAAATAGAATATGCGCAAAAAGTCCTAAAAACCCTAATTTAAACACTTACTAATTCTTGTGTGCAAAGTTGAAGAATTAGCAAATATCCCACATTGGGAAACCCAAACTTGCTAATTCTTGCCCATTAGAACTTTATATAAACCCTACACCTCTCCCCATTTTCTTCATCTTAGCAAGAACTGGACAAGTCCCTTCTTGCTCTCTCTGCCTCCCTCTTTGCATCTTTTTCTTTCTTTAGTTGTTTTAAACAACAGTCAGAATAGTAGTAATGAAGTTTTACACAAATTCTATGCTAGAAGGAGATTCAACAAGAGTAGCTTAAGGATTAAAACTATTTGAGGTGAAAGTGATTTCTAACTTTTAATTTATTATTTTGATTCAATAAGGTTTTACATGTGTGCTTGTTTGAACAAACATGATTTATTTTGAATTAAATATGCCATGTTTAGAATAGACCATGCATAGAATATCCATGATTCATGTTGCATAATGTGTGATGATATGTTATAGCATGCCTATGATGATTGCCATGTTCACATGTTAAATTCCTATTTTAGATGTGTGATGAATTTTTTTACTCTTAAAGAAAAATTAACAAAGATTGTAACCATGTACCGGCACAGTACTCCACAGGGAATTGTTGTGGGTGTTCTTAGGATTGAAACAATGGAGTTTGTCCCTAGTTCACATGGGTAAGACCCAAATACTTGGATAATGGGTACGACCCTAGCTCCATTGGAAATTAGCACAAAAGATTGCCATGTCCTTCTTGATGAGGATAGAAAGAGAACACTGAGGTCAACCTTTTCAGTCTTAGCTACAACTGTTACATGAATGATTGATTAAATCATATACTGTTTGTAAGTATTTGACATGTTTGCCTTATTTGTTAATAATGATTTAAATATTTAGAATGATCCAATAGGCTTTGTGCTTACCCTTCCTTTTTCTAATATTCAGGGAATAGAATATTAAAGACTACATGAATGTCACACACACATTATTGCTTAGAATTTTATTTAATTGTAAGACATGTTGGTCCAAATTTTGTTATTTGAGATTATTTTCATTGTAATAAACAAATTAAGGGTTTTCTTTACCTTTTGTTATTAAATTAATAGTATTGAATCATTTTGTCTAAGATATTTTGCCTCCTTATTGAGAAATGTTATGATTTAATGTTGCTCAAGAAATCCCAAGGATTTGGGACTGAAATTGAAAGAATAAATTAAAGTAACGCGGGCCCACCTCTCGTCCGAGTGGTGTGGTCCAAGTGTGAAAGAATTTGGGGGAAGTGACGTGTTGCAAAGGTAATATCAGAGCTCAGTTAGTAGATATACTGGGCAAGAATTAGAAAGAGTTGATTCATCAAGTAAGACCTTTATTTTGAGTTAACTTAGAATTCCCTACCTCTTGTTTTAAAATTGAAAATCGTTTTGGACAAATTAATTTTTCAAAAGAAATATGTTTTCAAATGTTTTGTTTGGATACAAAGATTCTCTGTTGAGCTGATGGTGCATAAGCTTTATCCTAGGTAAAGCTAAACATTCAAAGGGAGATAAGTTATCCTGTTCTAGAAGGTCGATTGCTAAGCAGACTTCGGTCTTGCTACCCGACTAGAGGTTGTCCCACTAGTTCATATAAGTAATCAAAGTGGAAGAACACACTTATTTTCTATGAGAAAACTAGGAGGTGGTATTTATGGGCAAAGAACGTGCTAGAGTACAAAGGTAGTACCAAAGTAGAGACTTGGGTGTTGCCAAGGATGACATAGTATATCATAAATGAAAATATTTAGGACATAGACTAGAGACTAAAAATGTGTGAAAACGAAACACTTGTTTGGTCATGACACGATATTGAGAGGATCCCTTATTTTTGTTTTCTCTGTGGTATGAGACGCATAAGAATTCAGGGATATGGATGAATTGGACTTGGAGAATAACTAACCATTTTTTATGAATGATCGACAACTCTGTAAGAACTTGTTTCCTTATGCTTGGCTGGTATGAGACAATTAAGTATAGTGGGCCTTGGGAGACCTTCGTTGTCGAGACATTTGAGAAATTGATTGGGTGTAGTGAAATCTTTGGGTGAAAGCCTATGTCAATGGGCAACGGTGGTATGGGACGCTCGAACTCGGAGGCATGGGTGGAAGCTTGGAATCTTGTTATGCTAACGTGAAACTGTATGATTGCATGATTAAGTGATTAAAAAATTAATTGAATACATGTTTTACTTGTTTAAATTCATGAATATATATATATATCACATGCATTTCGATTATGAGACCAAATCCTATACCAACAACATTATAGGGCCTTGAAACCCTCAAACAAAACTTAGAATATAAACTGATAGGTCACTAAACAAATCAAAAACTTAGAAACATAAATCTAGAGTCATAATAGCACAAACGAAACAAAAAGTTTGAGGAATTGTCACGACAAACTAAGGACAAGACGACCATTTTCTTAAGTCTGGAAAAACATTTTATATCTCGAGGATAAGGGAGGACGGGTTGTGTACCCAAGATTATAATTCTATTGAAACTTTTTGTTGTGATACCTTCTCAGATACTAAAATGGCTTTTGACTTACAGAAAATGGTCGGATCCAAGGGATACACTACCAGGTTTACCACATCAGATGAGACTAAACCACAAGGATATGAGGCACATACTAATGCTGCTAAGTCTCAGATTGAAAATGTGCTGACTCCTGAGTTGTTAACAGAGATCAGCAGGAAAATTGTAGAGCAAATTATGAGGGCACTGCCTCAGATGCTACCACAAACAGCACCACAGCTATAGATACAAGAGTAGATCCCAATACAACAGCCAGTGCTTGTACCTGAGATTCTAGAGAGCATAAGATCGCATTGAGGATATAGAACAAAGGGACATTTTGATGGAATTGCAGAAACTTCACCCATCTCAATTTGATGGCACATCTCATTACATGTCGACAAACCACTGGATCAGAGAGCTTGACAAGCATATGGATGTGTTAGGGCCAACAGGTTTTGATATAGTTGCTCTGGCTACCCATCAGTTTAAGGGACTAGCTAGGAGTTGGTGGTGAATGTTGAAGGCTGATCCAAACACCAATGTCAAGGAAATGAATTGGAAAAAGTTCAAGGAAGTGTTCTATGAGACGTTCTTCCTAGAGGCTACACTAAGGAAGATGTAGTCTGAGTTCGTTAAGTTGACTCAAAAAGATACGATAGTAGTGGAGTATGAAACCAAATTTACCAAATTGGTCAAGTTCTCCCCTGAACTGATTAGGGAAAAAAAAAGATGAAGGCTAATAGATCTGCAGAGGGTTTCAAGATTGAGATTCAAAAAATGATGATACTGATGGGCCTAAAGACGTACAAGGATATCGTAGAGAAGGCACTACTACAGGAGCAAAAACTCAAACGTTGAAAAAAAGTTGAAGAACAGAAACAAGAGGCCAGGAAATAGTAAAGACTACGAAGGACATCAGAAGAAGCAAAACTTCCACCAGAAGAATAGTAGAAATAAGTCATCTCAGACTCAACAACAAGTACCACCCAACAATGCT
The DNA here is from genome assembly GCA_030144865.1 of Tinospora cordifolia. NCBI lineage: Eukaryota > Viridiplantae > Streptophyta > Magnoliopsida > Ranunculales > Menispermaceae > Tinospora > Tinospora cordifolia. The sequence continues at coordinate 4,848 of JAJIYU010019998.1, read as the reverse complement.
AAAGAGGAACAGAAGGACCAGGAAAAGAGGCTGAGACTATGTTTCCTTTGCAAATAGAGGGGACACATACCAAAGAATTTCCTTGTAGGAGCACTAGCTCAAACCCCGCAACAACAACCACAAAACAATTAGGGCAGAGGACAAAATGGTCAACCTCAAACACAATAGGATGTTAACTAAGGGCAGAACTAGGCCAAAGTGTTTGCAGTTGCTAATGCCCCTAAGGACCACGTCCATGCAGTAGAAGCTACATTCATGTTGTTTAATATTGTTCTGAAATTGTTGTTTAATAAGAACTACAGTCACTTCAACAAGAATGTGTAGTTGTGACCTTCGGTTTAGAGTTAAACTAATCTCAGTCGACCTTTGTATACTTCCATTTTATGGATATGACATAATCTTGGGGTGGATTGGTTAAACCAGTATCAAGCATAAATAGATTGTCCTAAGAGGCGAGTAATGATAACATTACCTTTAGGAGAAACCTATAGAAACAACGGTGATATGCAAAAATTACCTAGAAGTCCGATGATAGCCATGCTAAACTGCTTAAGGTAGAAAGATGAACTCAAGAAACTCTCTGAGGAAGACCAAGAAGAACAAAGAGGGTTCCAAGACTTAGAAGTAGTTCGAGAATATGAAGATGTATTCCCAGATGACTTCACCTACTAGAGAAGTAGAACTCAATATTAAAGTTCACCCAGGAACCAACCTCCCTATAGAATGGCAACAATAGAACTGATTAGGTTAAAGACTCAGCTAGACGAGCTTTGAGTGAAAGGATTCATCAAGCCAAGTTAATTGCCATGAGGAGCTTCGATACTGATCGTGAAGAAGAAAGATGGGTCCATGAAACTATGTGCTGACAATCAAAAATTGAATTAGGCGATAGTGTAGAACAAGTACCCCCTACCAAGGATAGATGACCTATTCAATCAATTAAAAGGAGCCACTCATTTATTTAAGATTGATCTGAGGTCAATGTATCACCAACAGAGACTTCGAGAGTCAAATATACACAAGACAACTTTCAGGATGCAGTATGGACACTTTGAGTTCATGGTGATACCGTTTGGTTTGGCCAACGCACCAACAACATTCATGGATCTAATAAACCGAGTGTTTTAGCAATACCTTGACCAGTTTGTAGTGATATTCGTAGACGACATCTTGATTTACTCTAAGTCTGAAGCTAAACACTTAGAACACTTGAGGATTTTGTTGGCGACCCTTAGGAGAAACCAGTTGTATGCAAAGTTTAGCAAGTGCAAATTTTGGATGAATATGATCAAGTTCCATGGCAATGTAGTTTCATGGACTTGAAGCAACCAAAGACAGTTACAGAGATCAAAAGTTTCTTAGGCCTATTTGGATATTACCGAAGATTCATCCAAGATTTCTCTAAGTTGGCTGAACCTATGACCAAACTGACTAGAAAGAGAGTAAAGTTCAATTGGGATGAGTAAACAATCATTCCAAGAATTGAAAATGAGATTGACTATGACCCCCATCTTAATCACTCCTACACATGGTGTTGAATATGTTCTATGTACGAATGTTTCACAAAAGGGATTGGGTCCAGTCTTGATGCAGGAAGAAAAGGTTGTTGCATATCTCAAGAAAACTTAAGATCCACGAACAAAATTACCCAACCCATGACTTAAAATTGGTTTTCATTGTATTTGCCCTAAAGATTTGGAAGCATTACCTCTATGGTGAGAAGTTTGACCTATTCTCGGACCGTAAGAACCTAAAATATATCTACACCCAAAAGGGGTTGAATCTCAAGTAGTAGAGATGGATGGAGTTCCTTAAGGACTATGATTTCCAACTATGCTACCATTTAGGGAGGCCAATGTGGAAGATTTGGCTGATGCCTTAGAAGAAAATTTAATAAACAAGAGGAGGAAAAGGGTCAAATGTATCAATTAATTGAGGATTTTAACCTAGGTGTGGTTTCAGACGAGAAGCAAGTTTATCTTTACAACATGACTTGCCAACCAGATCTTCTACATCATATTAGGGATGAACAAAGGTAAGACAAGTACCTCACAAGCTTGATAGAAGGAGTTGAGTAGGGTAAGCATACTGACTTTAGGATGGATGCTGAAAATACCCTAAGGCTTGGAGATAGAATTTGTGTGCCTTAGAATGGACAAATTAAGCAAACCATACCAAACAAAACCTATCAGACTAAGTACATGATACATCCAGGTGGTGGCAAGATGTATCAAAACCTCAAAAAGACTTACTGGTGGCGAGGAATGAAGAAAGATGTAGCCAAATATATATCTTTAAGTGCCTAACCTGTCAGCAGGTAAAGGTAGAACACATAAAACTTATTGGAATGTTACAACCATTCTCAAGAGAGTGTGCAAAAGGAGTTGGGCACCAAACTCACCATGAGCACCGCTTTTCATCCTCAAACTAATGGTTAGTCTGAGAGAATCATTCAAACACTAGAAGACACGCTAAGGTCTTGCATCCTTGACTTCAAGGGCAACTGGATAAGTGTCTACACCTGGCGGAGTTTGCCTAATAATACTTATCAAGCAAGTATAATGATGGCTCTATATGAAGTTCTCTATGGGAAACCCTGCAAATCACCAACCTATTGAGCTAAAGTTGAGGACCACACTCTTAATATACCAAATCTAGTGGAGGAGATGAACAATAAAGTAAAACAGATACAAAAGAGATTGGCCACAATGCAGAGTAGACAAAAGAGTTATGTCTTTGAAAGGAGAAGGCCCCTAAAGTTTAAGTAAGTGATCGAGTGTTCTTAAGAACAAGCCCTTGGAAATGAATCAAGTAGTTTGAATATAAAGGGAAGCTATCGCCTAGATTCATTGGTCTGCTTGAGATACTTAGAAAAATCAGAGAATGTGCTTACAAGTTTGACCTACCAAACAGAATGTCCTCAATTCATAATGTGTTCCATATATCAATGCTGAGGAAGTACGAACCTAATCCCTCCCACATAATCCATTGGGAAGAGGTGGACATCCAACATAATGCCATATATGAAGAAGAGGCAATTAAGATTCTCGACCACAAGGTACAAAGCCTGAGAACCAAGGACATTCCCTTAGTCAAAGTTCTTTGGAGGCATCATGGAGTAGAGAAGGCAACCTTGGAGCTGGAAAGGGGGATGAAAGCTAAGTATTCAGACCTCACTAGAAGTGTGTAAGAGGTATAGGTTATAATACCCCAAAAATTTGTACGAAAATTCAATAAATAAAATTAAATGAAGTAAATTGAGGATTATCGACTCTTGAGAATTTTGTAAAAATTTTGGTGCAAACTTAATGTATATTTCAATATGGGAAAAGGTAGCCCAAATAAAAAATAGAAATGAAACAAAATAGAAACAAAAGAAAAAGAAGTAGATTAACTAATAGGAAACAAACCCGAATAGCTAAAATGGAAGCTCACCGCATGACTACCATGATAATGAGAATGGATTATCACAATAGTGTCACGAAATGCCAAAAACAAGCAAGAAAATCACCAAAATAGAATTCACCGCATGACTACCGCTGTAACCAATTGAGTTACCGCACCAGTGCATCAAGGAAATGAGAAAAAAATGTGTTGCACGTGATTACCATGGTAACCAATCTTGTTACTGCGGTATTGCCTCAAAAACCCGAAAGAATAATAACAATATGTGTGCAAAAAGCCCTAAAACCCTTAATTTCAACACTTACTAATTCTTGTGCGCAAAGTTGAAGAATTAGCAAGTTTCCTACATTGGGAACACTCCAAACTTGCTAATTATTGATCATTAGAACTCTATATAAGCCCTACACCTCTCCCCATTCTCTTTGTCCTAACAAGAACTAGACAAGTCCTTTCTTGCTCTCTCTGCCTCCCTCTTCATATCTTTTTCTTTCTTTAGCTATTCTAAACAACAGTGAGAATAGTAATACTGAAGTTCTGCACAAGTTTTGTGCTAGAAGAAGATTCAACAAGAGGAGCTTAAGGATTAAAACTATTTGATGTGAAAGTGATTTCTAACTTTTAGTTTATTATTTTGATTCAATAAGGTTTTACATGTGTGCTTGTTTGAACATACATGATTTATTTTGAATTAAATATGCCATGCTTAGAATAGACCAGTCATAGAACATTCATGATTCATGTTGCATAATGCGCGATGATATGCCATAGCATGCCTATGACGATTGTCAAGTTCACATGTTAAATTCCTATTTTAGATTGGGATAAATGTTTTTTATTCTTAAAGAAAGATTAAAAAAGATTGTAACCTTGTACAAGCGCAATATCCCACAGGGAATTGTTATGGGTGTTCCTAACATTGGAATGATGGAGTTTGTCCCTAGTTCACATGGTATAACACCCCGCCTCCAGAGTCTCATTTTTTGCGTCATCTGATGGTCTAACTTTATTTGATCAATAATCTTGGGATGCCCAAGAGACAGGCCCGTGCTACACTATTCTTCTTCTTAGACCCAAATCCCATAGGGTTCCTGTGTATATTAGTCTATGTACAAAATGACATCATAGTAAATAAGATTCTTTATTTACTCATTCAAAAATTCTGAGTACAACGATCTATTACAGTGAAAAATAAATTCAAGCTGAAGTACATGATTTAGCTTGGGCCTACAAGCCCTACATTGAGAGAAAAAAAACTTTCAATAGATAAACCTCCTCGTAAGCTGATTAATTCCCTGAGATGTGAAAAATAAGGGGGTGAGCTAAAAAGCCCATTGAATCATTCCATCTATTTAATTCATTATTTCAACCAGATAATACAAGCATATCAAACACTTTTAGAGATTAAATCGATTCAAACAATATATTATTTCAGTCGTAATTTAG
>JAJIYU010019997.1:0-10569 GCA_030144865.1 Tinospora cordifolia | reverse complement strand
TGATTCATATGGTTATTTTCATTTGAATATTATAATAAATTAATGATTAATTCTTTTTTCGCAGAAATGCCACCAAAGAAGACAAATATGTCAAGAAATAAACCAAGCAATAAGTCAGAAAGTGCATCTTCTTCTAGGCATCACGGAGGCGAGCTATGGTGGCTACAAGATCTGATTTACCTTTAGTTAGTGAAACCTCCTCCCATTATTTACAAAAAGAAGAAGAAGTTGAAAAACATGAAGCAGGTCAGCTTCATAAAGAACATGAAGAAAGTGAACATGTTCTTGGACCTTTTCCTGGTGGTCCGTCTGATCCGTCAGTTCTAAAGAGCTTTAAGCACCATATTGCTGTTGCAGTATGGAATAATGAGGCGAATTTTATTCTTTAATATTTTCTTTTTCTCAAATATAAATGTTAATAATAACTTTTTGAAAGAAAATTTTTTTGAGTGCAACATCGAGGCCCACTGTAATGTATCAACCACGGGAATATGATCAAGTCTTGGGACCTTGAATGTCACCCAGAACAAACTCGCCTACAGGAGTTGATCAATAAATCCAGATTGAGCCCACTAATCACATGTTCCTATGGCTATGCTAATAGGATGCTTATATCGGCCTTCGATGAGAGATGGCAGTCAGAGACGAACACATTTTACCTCCCATTCAGTGAGATGTCGATTACACTTGACGATGTCCGCATTTTTCTTTGCATTTCAGTGATGGGCAAATCGGTTTCAGTAAAATCGATGAAGTTTGATGGTGTTGTGCAGTTGGTATGTGAGTCTCTTAATGTAGCTGAAGAAGAACCTATTGAAGAGATTAGAATAGCTAAAGGGCTCACAATAAGCAAAAGATGGCTAAGAAATTTGTTTGGTACATCCAAAAGGAATGCAAATGAATACTATAGGGTTGAAACAACTGTCAAAGCTTTTCTTTTGTATCTACTGGGCAGTACATTGTTTACCGATAAAAGCGGTACCCGAGTTCACGTCTCCTTCCTTCAGCTCTTAAAGAATCTAGATACTATCGAGTCATATGCATAGGGAGCAGTCATTCTTGCATTTTGTACCGCCAGCTTAGTAGTGCTTCACGAGCTGAGGTCTGTCAGGTTGCAGGGTATCTTACCCTACTTAAGGTATATTTGTCACCCTTGTAAAGATCAAAACTTTGTGTTTTGCTATATGCATTTGTGTATAATGGTTGTTGATTTTATAATTTTTATAGGGTTGGATATATGACCATTTCCCTTTCACCCGTCCACGTGTCAATCCCCACTACTACAATAATTTGTCGCGCATTATGATGTGTACCCAATGGATGGAGATGGTTGTTGATGATGAATACATGTCTACACTTCGTCAAACAATCGACCAATTACGTCCTCACGAGGTAATTAATATATGTTATTGAATTCCTTTAATTATAAGTATTTGGCTTTATTCTTTATGACTTAAGGAACTTACATCGTTTTCAGGTTTACTAGGATGTGTATAGGGACTCACGAGAGGGTGCAGCTGTACCGGAGGTGGCTTTTTACATTGGGCTCATTAACTGCTTAGACATTGTAGAGTCATACCACCCCGATAGATTTCTTCGACAGTTAGGATATGTACAATCAATACTTGACGATCCACTTGAGCCAATAAAAGCATAGAAAGGTACCACTGGAAGCAAATATTTGGTCAAGCATATGTTTATTCCGCAACTATTTGAGAGGTGGCAAAACCATGTATTGGGCGCAAGTGTTCGAGGGGAGGTGATACATCATCCATGGGACTCTGCACCAGGTTACATGGAGTGGTATTCAACAATATCTCATCCTATTGTCGAAAACCCAAAAGTTGAGGCTGAGCATGGCAGTCAGACTTTGGACAATGATGCCAACTAGGTAAAACTTCTTTATTTATACTGAACAAGACTGCACTGGACATTGGGCTATAATGGACATCATTGCCTGTAGAACAGAGGTTATTGAGGGAGCAAGCAGCTGTGTAGATGGTATGATCAATGTATTCGCAGGTGTTAGCCTTGGAGGAACACAGTCTGGTACTGTTGATGAGGCGACTACACCATCAAGCCCCATTTTGCCAAACAATGCAGGATCATCGCAGCCCTTTCGTCGTTTTTTAAAGGAAGCGAAGGGCAACTCGTGATGCTTAGTGGACCTGTTTTTGTTTTAGACTTCAAACAAGTATCATTTTGGACTTCTAACGTTTAATATGTAACCTCTAATATGTAATATGTAGTGTTTTAGACTTCTAACATTCAATTTGAAATGTAGTTTTGAAATGTTTCTAAAAATGTGTATTTTGTTTAAGTGTCATGTATAACTGTTGGAGTGTATCGGCAACTAATTGAGTTTAAGTGTCATGTAGGATAGTGGGTCTCGAGACCCATTGATTTTAGTGGGTATCGGGACCCATCAAGTGGGTCTCGGCCACCTAGGGCCAAGACCCACATCTTGAATCTCGGCATCGGTGGCTGAAACCAACAAGAGGATCTTGGCCCAGGTAGGTCGAGATCCACACTTGGGTCTCGCCCTATCTGGGCCGAGACCTACTCAATGGGTCTCAAGACCCTCGCAATGGGTCCTGAGACCCTCCTAATTGGTACCGAGACCCTCCAAGTGGGTCTCGAGACCCACCTATGGGTTGCGATGCGCTATTATAAATTACTACAAAATAAGAAATAAAATATATTAATTAATACAAAAAAGAGTATATCTTACAAAAAATATCCTGTACCTTACAAAAAAATATCTTGTACAAAAAAGAGTATGTAATATCCTTAGACTTGTTTTTCAAATGTCACCTAACACGGACTAATGAGACTTATAATTTCTTCAGTTTGTGCATCATTTTTTTCACAAACATCAAACACTTGGTAATGGTTTGTCTGACCTTCTGCCTGGAGATCCCTGATAACGTGCCACTCTTTTGATATTGGCTAAATTGACGCATTAAGCTTGAACAAAACCTACATACAACGAACATAATTAGTCACAAGTATATTTATTTATCAAACCATAATTAAAGTAAAGTATTAGATGTTTACCCTCACAAAGTGATTATCATTAACAAACTCGATCATAATCATATTCCTCATCTGATAAGGCAATGCATCGTTTCGTAGAGGGAGGAATGTCATGCATTGGCTACTAGATAATTGGACTAATACTACATTGAAAGTAGTTGCCAACAATAAACCCATGTCAGGTAGTGTCATCCATTTTTGTAGTGGAGCCTGTGATTGGTCATATTGTAATGATTCCTTCATTTCTTGCACCCTCGCTGAACTGAAATAACTGGCATATTAGGCTTCAAAACTGTTAAGCTCACACAACATATCAATTCTCACCTGCTGCCAACCATTTTCCCCAAGACCGAGGCCTGCTGTAATGACCTGATATCCACAATTACCGTCAGCCTTGACGTCAATCACATTTAGAATATAATCATGCCACCCGACATGAAATGCCCCTAGATAATTCAATGTCATCTTTGACCGAATCTTATGAACCTTTTGTTGCGAAACTTTCTTTTTCAATACATTGGATGAGGAGCTCGAGCCAATAGAAATAACATACTCAAAATGGGATGGGTCTCGCTTTGTATCCACCTTCTTCGGTCTTCCCTTTGTTTTGATTTTTTCAGTAGGAGGAACAATAGATGACATAGATGGAGAGACAATTTTTAACAAGGTTTGTACAATTTTTTTCTTCCATTTTCGTCACTTCTCTCTATCTTATCAGCCACTTTTTCTAGTATTGAAGTTTCACGGTGTTTTCAGGTCATCAAGGCTTAGCCTTTGCCAATGAAGATGGATATCCTCTAATGAAATCGGCGAGTGGGCAACTTCATACATAGCGAGCTCATGAGCACATGGAAGCCCATGTATTGCACGCAACACACAACCACAACACTCTTTATCTACACCAACACTTTGTACACGCTGCAACTCAAGTCGAATCTTCTCCAATGCAGCCCTAGAGCTGAATCCATGTAACAATGAGAAAATAGGAAGTTTGCATTGATGCATAGTGATACTCGAACTCTTCTCAAATGATGCCTTGATCTCCATGTGTTGTTGCTCAAGCATTGCATTGATGGCACCCCACGAGGTCTCAAAATTCCCTTGTGAAGACCCGAGGTACCTCTTTAACTTAGCGTGTGCGTTCTCTGCCCTATTAGTTCTTGTATTCTCAAAGTGCATCACCTTGTCAGTCCGAGCCTTTACAAACTTTTCTTTGAATTGGTTCAACCATGTATTTTTGATATATGCGAGTACCTTATCAAACGCCCTATATTCAGCCTCCATAGCCTCTAACTTTTCATTATACTGCATCTCTGTCCCACTGTTCACCAAGTCATTCCAATTCTGAAATTTTTTTTTAAATCAGCATCTTTGGTAAACATTTCTTTAGTGTTGGCCAAAACATTCTTGTTGATGTGCCATGTACACAATAAGGTTATGCATTTGGGAAACACATTGGCGATTGCCTTTATAAGGGTCAAATCTCTATCAGTGATAATCATATTGGGCCCAAGAGATTCAACCATCAACTCTTTCAATCTCTATAGACACCAAGTGTAATTGTCTTCTTTTTCAGCAAAATGTATCTAAATGCACCAGCAAATGTCATATTCATAGATGTCACACCAACAATTTATATAACTGGATATTTGTATATGTTTGTCTTATAGGTACAATCAATTAACAAAACTTCAGAAAAAGATTTCAACAACTCAACTGAACGAGGGTGAGCCCAAAATATGTCTCTCACAACATTACTTTCAGCTTCACACCTATGTCATTCAATGTATTGTGATTCATCCAACAAGTGCAACAATTGTTGCATTTGTATCCTACCCCCAGCTTCTATTAATCTTTACTTTTGTCTTGCATTGTAGATAGTCCTCAAAGTGGATGAATTCATTGCATTTTTTTCCTTCAATGTCATTAAAATCTCTCTTGGCCGTGCATTGTCCTTCGTCATTTGCAACATGACATCAAACTCATCCTTATCCAACCTAACCACGTACGAGTGACCTTCAAGGTATTTAGCTGCTGAGTGATTGTGGGTACCACATGCTACAGTCAAGACCATATACCCTCACTCGAGTTTTTTTCCATTTAACAAAAACGGACAACCACACTTCTTCGTCCCTGTCTTTCATCTTCCTTTAACTTTTTTCTCACTATCAACACATTGCTTTCTTGGTCCTTTTTTGTACGACTCATATCTTTCACAAACAAGATTTACTCTTGTTTGTCTACCATTTCCACTGACATCAGAGTTCTTTATGCTTACAACAAACCCATTAATCTTACCCTGATGTTGTGTCCATGATATCATTTCTTCTATTGACCCAAATGGACCAGGCAGTGTGAATTGTTCTGTATAATCAACTTTTATATCAGTGCATATTTCTTCAATCTACAATAATCAAAATAAGTTAATTAGTCATGGGAACAGGAAACAAGCAGCACAGTCTCGGCCACATCAGTGAGTCTCGGCCACACAGGGTCGAGACAGTCAATCATGAAATCTTCATTCAAACGCGATTCTAAACACAACGGGGTGTGAAATATACCTCATTTACATCCATTTCGCTTGTAGAATCTATTTCTTGTGCCATTTCTTTTAAAAATAAAGTGAATCACAATTCTTTCTTGTGCCCTAACTTATACAACGAAAATCACATTCAAACACATCAGATTTGGTCCATTTTTGCTCATTATAATCCAAATACGTGATTTACAATGTATACCTAAAAAAAGGCGTTCAAATGTTTATCGTAATGTTCGTCGGAATCTCGCCAAATAAGTCCGTCGAGGTCGCCAGAGAAGATGGTGTCAGTGGTGGGGACGGTGGTGGAGATGAATAGAGAGTTTAGTGGGATAAGGTGGGATGAGTGGATGCCACATAGGATTAGGTGGGGTGTTTAGAAAGGGTTGTTTCGTCATTTTAATTAGGGATAAAACTGGATTTGAATTGTAGGGTGAAAAAAACTAATTTTGGGGTGATTTTAGCCCCTCTCAACAAAATTTCTACAATAAAATGTTGTTTAAAAAAAGGGTTTTTGACAATACGTAGTTAAAAAAAAATTTTAAAAAAAATTTATGGCTATTTAGTTAGACATGAAAATTTTAATAAACATTAATTATAAATAATTATTTTTTAATGAATAAAAAATTTTTATGATAAAATTTTATTTTTCTACCATTTAAATTTAAAAAATTTTGATGAAAAAAGTTGTTGAATTAATAAAATTTTTTTTTTTAAAATTATTATTTTTATCAACCGAAAATTATTTTTCGTCACGATTATTGTAATTTTTTTGAAACTGCATTACCATTTACAGTTATATTAAGTGAATGAGAAAAAAAATTAATCAATAAATAAAGATCTCTATATCAAAATGGTTACACTTTCTTTAAAAAATTAAAAGTTGGGTATAATATATACTAAATTATTTGCACAATATAATAAAATTTTGATGTAACATATTAAAATTAGCTTATTTTTATTTAAAAAAATAGTTTATATTTGCACTTATATATATATATATATATATATGTATGTATTTTTTTTCAAGTAACTATTATAACACTAATTAAGATTTGTACATATAAAAATTTTAATAAAAGTTAGGTATGATATATTTGTTATTTTTTTTAAACGTATTCAAAAAATTGTAAAATAAATAACTTAACAATATTTATTTATAGTTTGATAACTATCAAAATAATGTTTCATTATAAACAGAGAAGTGCCAACATATAGATAATCTTTGACACATGTAATAAATAATAAAAGATGTGCATGATATAAATTAAATTAATTTATTTTTCATAAAAATAAATATATACTAAACAAACTATTTTCTAATATGATGTAATAGCAATAAAGATAGTAATTTTGAATTGATATATTTCAATATAATAATAAATAATTATTAAGATATAAAAAAATAAAACAGTGTATAAACAAATAATTTTTATGACCAATTATATAACATATTGTGTTAAAACTTAAATTCTTAAATTATACTTACATGTATATATTTATACTAAGGTGATATAATTATAAAGATATAATTAAATCTTATAATAATTATTTTATTTTATTTATATTATCCATTATTAATAATTTTGTTTCATATAGCTATAATAATTAGTATAGATGAGCATAGAGATAAAATTTCCTTCCATGAACATTTTATAATTATTTTCTCCTTTTTTAATCTCACTTTAAGTTGAGTTTTTCTATCTTTCGTCCTCTTCTAAATTGGGAGTGTATTTTTGATGAAAGAATCACTTATTATTGATTGACGAAATTACAGGAAATACCACTTAAAAAAATATTATCAAAAATATTTATTGATTTTTAAATGTTTTCACTTATATTAATTTTTTAAAAATATTTATAATTTTATCAGTTTCTCTGTTCACACTCTCCCGGTGCCCTAGCTTCGTCTCCCTTTCGCTCTAATGGTGTCAGAAATATCGATGCAGTTATTGCCAGCTCTCCTTTGTGCTCACCGTCGACCTGCTCAAGTATCCTCCATACCTGGCCGACAAACGATCATCTCGTCTTCTTCCATGTGTTCCACTTGCGGTGACGCTCTGGTGTTCCACCGAACCGGTTTCGTCTTCTGCTAGTAAGCAACATCGCCACGAGCTGCAAAATGGCCTCGACTTCCTTCGGCAAGCAATGCCGGTACGAATCCAATCCCAATCCCGCTTGTTTGCTGCTTCTTTTTCTTGATTATTTAGATCAGCTACAACATTCTCAAATCTGTGCCCTAGCTGCTGCTTCTTTTTTGTGATGATCCAAATCTACTGAGGAGCTACAGAACGAGAGCGAAGCTTTGGTAGCGTCAGAAAGAGAGGAAGAACCGATCGTCGATCCTAGTCCAGCGGCCCGAGCTCGGCCTAAGCGCCCTCTACGATCTTTGGTTCTGATCTATGTTGTCTGCTGCTACCTTTGCTCTAATCGTTCTGCTCGATCGGCGTGGATTGAGTAGCGATTTAGGGACTTCAAACAGACTGCAACACTAGCGACACTGCAACATCATCTGCTCCATCCATTCAACATCATCTGTTACTTCCCTGTTTCTTCTTATTTCACTTGAGATCGGGAGACGCTGCAGTGCCAGAAAATAGCTCTGAGAGCTTTCGATTGTCGGGAAAACAAAGAGATTTCTTCTTCGCAGTGCACGACGTTGTAGATGAGGCTTGAACAGAATGATACTGGGCTTGAACAACATTGTTCGCCAGAGAGTTGTTCATTGGTGGTTGTTTGCCGGAGGGTTGTTCGCCCTCTGTTCTTCTGATATGTTGTTCTTTTTTTGCTGGTATACGTATATATTATCTATAAATAATATACAGATAATATACTATATCCATATAATATACATATTATATACAAATAATATACTAATAATACACAAATAATATATGAATATTAATTATATATATTATATACGAATAATATACACATAATATACATATTATATACTAATAATCTATAATTTTCTAATGTTCACAACACTGGAGAAAACTATTGCTGTTCACCAGAGTGGTGCTTGACGGAATGTTGGCCGGAGTGGTGTTTGCCGACTAGAATGGTGCTCGTCAGACTTTGTTGTTCGCCGATCGAAGTGGTGTTTGTCGGGCGAAATTGTGCTCGTCGGACTTTGTTTTCGTCGACCGGAGTGGTGCTTGCCGGACAGTTGTTTGCCAGTCGGAGTAGTACTCGCCGGACTATTGTGATTCGCCGATGGACTATTATATTTTTTTGATATTTTTGTAATTAATATTCTAATATTTGTATAAAGTTAAAACACTCAATATTATTGTAATATATTTTATAATATTATATAGGAACGTAAAAAACCCTTATTGATTTGTGCGGGGGCTTTGCAGTTGCAGCTTTGGCAGACCATTTTTATAGAGAAAGCACATTTCACGTGCCTATACTCTGATTTACGGAACTTTTGACGTGATTGCCCCTGATTTAAATAAAATTACTCAAATGCCCTTAATTTCAAAATATTGACTCTTTTGCCGTAGTTTTGTACCGTCAGTTGCCTCGTAAGCAACTCGTCCACGTAATATAGCCACGTCAGCAAATCATTCAATCTAAAAAAACAAAAATTTTAAAAAAAGGAGAAATTTTTTTTGGTGAAGACCAAAAATTTTTAAAAAATTTTAAAAATTATGAAATAACCACAAAATGTCTTCACCAAAAAGGTATAAATAATTACAAAATATTTTCTTGGTAATTTTTATTTTTGGTGAAGGCGTTTTCAGTTCACCAAAAAATTTTAAAAAAATAAATATTTGGAGAAGGCATTTTCATCACCATAAATTAAAAAAATAAAAAATTTATTTTTTATTTTTGTGAAGGCGTCTTCAGTAAAAATTAAACTCTTTACAATGAAAAAAAGAAAAAAAGATTTATTTTGTAAAAAGATGATAAAAAATCTTCAGATAATTTTTTCTTATTTATAGTGAAACATCGTAAAAAATAAAAATCAGTTTATTAATTTTTTTTACAAAAACTAATTTGATATAAAAATCTTAAAGTAAATAACATTCCCTAAAAAAAATTTAAAAATAAAAATATCAATTTACTACTTTTTTTACGAAAACTAATTGGATAAAAAAAATTTAGTTCATAAGTGTAAAATAATATTTTGTCTTTGTTAAAGAAATCCAATGTGAGTTTTTAGAAAAGAAAATTTTTAAAAAAATTATGAAATTTTATTCTTTTTGGTTCAGCCTTTGTCAGAATAATTTTTTTGGTGTTTTTTTTTAAATTTTTTGGTGAAGTAAAAATGTCTTCACCAAAAATAATAAAATTTTAACATTTATTTTTGATGAAGGCATTTTTTATTTTTGGTGATGTGAAAATGCCTTTGTCCGAAGAATTTTCTGTGAAGATGCTTTCATGTTTTTATTTTTTGTGAATGTGTTTTCATTGAAAACGCCTTCATCAAAAAATAATTTGTAACACCTCGTAACTTTGTGATCGTGCCACGTCGTGCGTGAACAGGAGATGATTAATAATAAACGAATTAAAAATTATGTATAATCTAAAATAGACATAGACTATGCTTAAGAGTAAATAAATCATTTCATAGCTCACTCATGCCCGCGCGAAGATGCGAGTGATGCGAAAATGAAATATATAATTTGATCTAGAGAAAAAAAATTTAATTACAAAATAATAATATGATAAAACTACATTCCAAGTTTTATAGATATATATAGATAGTGGAAAAAATTATTTAATGAGTAACAATAATAAAAATAACATGGTAACATATATACAATAATAATAAGATCTATACATTAAAATGATTGGCATATATATATATATATATATAAACTTATAAAATGAGGCATATGTATAGGTATGTACAGATGATCGAGTGTGTGGGGTGGCAACAAGAAGTGGATGGTGAATTGGTTTCTTCCGGAAGATTGAGATGGGATAAACACGGGTGGTAGAATGGCGTGCGGGGGAAGAGAAAGGAGG
Organism: Tinospora cordifolia; assembly: GCA_030144865.1. Taxonomy (NCBI): domain Eukaryota; kingdom Viridiplantae; phylum Streptophyta; class Magnoliopsida; order Ranunculales; family Menispermaceae; genus Tinospora; species Tinospora cordifolia. The sequence continues at coordinate 17 of JAJIYU010019997.1, read as the reverse complement.
AAGCTGGAAAGAAGGAG
>JAJIYU010019996.1:0-10568 GCA_030144865.1 Tinospora cordifolia | reverse complement strand
TATATATATATATAAAATACCATTAATGGATTATAAGAGCCCAATGCTACCAATCTTCCGCCATGTGTTAATCAAGTCTTGTCATTTGAGGCCTGATGTTACCGAGACTTTCAAGCGTTTTTCTTTTCTTTTTTTCTTTACTATATATATTAGTAGCCATTTGGCCATTGGATGCTTTCTGCGATTGCTGATTCTGACAATGGATTTGTTATTCGCTCTTGGGGCGGTTCAGTTTACGGTGGCTGTGAGATGACTTCGACGCCCAGCCATCCCAAGGAGGGGACGAGATCAATAGGTAAGGAAGTGGCCAGATTTGTTCTTATTCAAAAGTACGGTCCCTAAGAACATTGATTATCAAAATAATAATAAAATACACCAAAGCAATCTACGTACACAAATATTATTCGTACCGAACGTATGAAAGCAGCACCAGCATACCTTCTACCACACGCCTCATTTCATTTTCAGCTATTATTTATTATTATTCTTTTATTCATGGAGCATGAAATTTACCCTAAAGTACATGGCGTGAGTGCTTTTTTTTTCTCTTAATTATAATTTTTTTTGCGAGTAGTTAAAATATAATATAAATGTAAAAAATATATAAATAATATTAAAATTGGTGTAATAGAATTAAAAAAAAAAAAAGTTGATGCTGACTTTATCCTAAAACTTGTGCAAAAATTATTTTATTTTAGGGTAAAAGATAAAGATGCCGTCAACACATTAATGAGGAAGGGTAACTAAAGGTGGCGTACGCCTAGTTGAGAAAACCATCACGACTTGCATGTGCTTATCCTTACTTGAGAGCTGCGATAGGGATGCAGAAAAGCAAAATTACTTTCCAGTCATATAAGAAACAAATCAACGATCTTGTCTTTACACCCATGCATATAAGAAACAAGAAAGAATGTACACTCCTAATTTTAGATGATATGAACGCAGGGAAGGGAGATGAGATTTGCCTCAGTCCTGAAAAGCCACGTCCATCATCCTCTGGCACACCCAATAACCAACTTGAAACAAAGAAAAGGTCACTCCACCCATTTTTTTAACGAAAAACCTAATCTGTGGATACTTCTTCTCCTTCATGTCGAAGTCGTTTCTGATACTCGAATACTTTGTGCTCTGATGGAAGAGAAACGGCCGAATCAGTTCTAGACTCCGACAGTTGTGATGAGGACTTGGCAAATGACGATGATTGACAACTCTCAGACAGCATTGGCAAGTCAGTCGAGGATGGTTCACCATTACAAGAGACAGTCCCGGTGTGCTGCTCCATAATCTTTTGCAGGCACTTCGCTTGTTCCTCAATACGAAATTGAAGGGCCCTTTGTACCTACACGAGCAATATCAAAGTATTAATAAGCAAAGGATATGGTAGGAAATACTTTGAACATAAAATTCGAATGATCATATATATAAGAAGAAATAAGAGTAGAACCATTTAGAGATAAAATGAAAGAAAACCAACGAAGGTAGTTTAAGATAAATATATACGATCATCAAAATCAAGCATCAGAACTGAATCATTTTAAGGCTTGATAAGCCAAATTGAGATTTTTGATATGAATCACAATGTCCTTGATACATAACCAAACTTTATAGTTGCATACATTATGTGCCCATAGAGTTATATACACTGTTTTTTTTTTTTTTTTTTTGGGTGCTACTTGATGATTCAGACCCACCAAGCAAATGATTCAATAAAATTCATTTAAATTCGTTATGATTTGAATGATTCACAAGTATAGACATTCATAAATTTAACTTAAATTGTTTTTAAGTAAATTTCGTTCTGAATGGTACAATTTAGCAAGTTAGATCACGGAATTGACTATTATGGACACATACTACATTGGCTTTTATGAGCACTGGTTTGAAAGAGGGAGGCATTAAGAATAAGAAACAAAGAAGAGACTCCATTATATTTCGAATAAATCTTAAAATTTGAAACTACCCATTATCTAATGAAGACCAAAGATTCTTGATAATAAACCAAAATCTCTTACACCATTCGTTACAAATGCTTTCTAACAAGCATTGGCCGCAATTGGAGGCATAAACCAAAACTCTAATGTTAGATAGAACACATTCCATCTAACACAATAGAGTAAGAGGTGGGCCTAAAGAAATGTGTGGTAATAATTAAAAAAAGATTTCACTTTTCTAATTCAGATGACGACTTCGCTCTCAATAGTGCAAAGTGGAAAAGCGAACATCGCCATGTATTTGGGAAAAAGTTTATTTGAGATGAGTCAAATGGGCATGGTAACGGTCAAAATAACTCAGAAAATGAAAATAAATCATATGTAAGATAGGCATTGATCTTCCCTAAAAATGTGATACAAACCTCTAGCTGCTCATGAAGCTGTTTTTGAACCTCCATTTGCATTCGTAGTGCCTCGGTCAGTTGGATGCCCCTGAATCAATACAGCAATAGTGAAGATCATTTGGCTCGTCAACTAGCCTAGTTAGAAGGAAGAATGCAAAATTGAGAGGATTGACCTTTTTATGTGGGCATCACCTTCCCTGTTGTTTGAACCTACCACCTTCACTTTTATCTCAGAACAAGAACTCTTCTTATCTACAAAACAAAGTCCTAGAACATGTTGCTACATTGATTTTGCATGCTTCCGAGGCTTCAACAAGAATCAAGATAATCTAACCATACACAGTTAACAGATTGAGAACCCAAAGCCTTCTAAGGAAGAAAGGTTTTTTGTCAAATTATCTTGATGCACCTGAAGGACATTTTCCTATCCTCATCACCATCAACACCAATGGCACCAAACCGTTTCATTTGAGCACTTTAAAATTAAATCTCTTTTTCATCTTTAGGTGAAAGTGATTGAAGGGAATTTGGTATTAAAACAGTGAAAGATAAAATTAGAAACTAGTATGCTGGAGAAATGGTAAAGTAGCCCCCATTACAAAATGTAATGATGAAGACCTTTATAGTTTGGGCCATTATCAAGAGTGGCCATCTTTTATTCTTTTTATTTTCATCTAGTCACCATGCATAGCCATACATTACATAAAAAATCACCCTAGAGAGGGTTAAAAAATTAGCCAGAGCAACAGGTATTGTAGCATAACTTATTGCAAAAAAAAAAGCATTGTCTTTCTCAAATCAATCATTTATACATCATCATTTTCCTTCAGCCCTTGCTAAATAGTTTTGACATCACATTACTAAGCAATACTTTCATGAATCACTAGTAACGAAAGCTTTTTTTTTATTGTCACCATTAAGATTTTTGGAGTAAATCCATCTTCATAAGTTAGTTAGGAGTTCAAACTCCTCCCAACATCTTCTATTTTCGAAGGTTTCTCTTTTATGTAAAACTGGCATACTTGATAAAATAATGCAAGCATATTTCCTTCATAACCTATTACTTGAGATGAACAACTGAGTGTTTCATGCTTCTAGACTTCATCACCTTCATGCTTACAAACATTGGCCGAACCAACAGTGGTAAAATATAGAAACTAAATTTTTGTTTACTTTGTAAGTTACCTTCTTTGGCACTTGTAACATGCTTGGCAAGTCGGTATTTCTGGATGGCATGGATGCATGAAAATGAAAAGTTAAATGAATGCTTAATTAGTTTTAGAAAAAAGCATAGTAAGCAAATTTCCTAGTTTACCTGCAAATGGCTTTTCACATGGTAAATGGTCAAACCCTCAACATTCATAAGCTTCAATATACCCTTTGGTGTCGCATCTGAAACTTGCAGGGATCATAGTGAGATTGAAGATATCTTGTCATTTTTTCTCTTCTTTTTTTTTTTTTCCTTTCATTTAGGAAACGAATGGCAAATTGAGATGGAAAACATAATTAACTTAAAATGTTGTATGGACTAGTTTCTTACTTTCAGAACCATCTAGCTTGTTCACAGCTTCTATGAAACACTCATGTAGCTGAGGTGTCCATCTCATTCTTGGTTTGTGTTCAGCAGCAACTCCAGAACTAGGATGGACTGAATGGATCTGACCATCAGCACGTGGAGCAAAAGGAAGATGGCTCTGATTGCATTCTCTGATTTGGCTTCCCTCATAAATTTCCTGCATGAAATGCACCATGATTGCTCATGTATACAGCAGGATACTTATATACATTTTTTAAGGAGAATTGAATTGTCAGAAAATTTAGCAAATTTTTGAAACTTTAAAGCCTTATTAAATAGGGGAGTGGACGCGAGCAAAAATGCCAATTCAAAAACAATTTTTTCTTTATGTTCTAGGAGTTTCAAAATGGAATAAGGGGAGAGGCAATCTATGCCCTCTCTCTGGGGTGAAGTAGCACAAATGGTTAATTGGAGCGGCCTTTCTTAAACTTGATGTGTCATTTGTTGAGGTTTATGCAGCGAAACACTCACACGTAGATGCAAATAAAGCAATAAGAATAAACATAGATTTATACAGTTTGATGGAGATCCACCTACTCAATGAGAGATGGAAATTTTAATAATTTGAGAAAAATTATCACACCGCTCAATATCTCTTCTTATATATATATATATATATATATATGTATGTATGTATATATATATAACTAAGTTACTACCTCTTTATAGTATTGTACCAGATACTTAGTCTCCTATTCAAAATTAGACAGCTTCTCATCCAAAACAGAGAACTAATACAAAAAGAAAACTAGTGAAATAGAAACAGTCCTTAACCTACACGTCCGTAACATAGTTAACTTGAATTTTCAACAACTAGTACCACAAAGAGATGGGAAGAGATTTACAGAATAACTAAAAATCAGATAATGTATAAACCATTTAATACGAAAAATATGGGGAAGTGTGAAGTGTACTCACATCAAGCCTTGGGTTTTCGGAATTGTCTGTTATAACCATGTCAAGTTCCTCAGACAGCAGCTGCAGTTCCAGTTGCTCATTATAGTTTAAACTGGAGCTATCATAACTCATGCAAGTTCTATTATCCAATGCATTTTCTGGAAGCTTCGAGAATTTCTTTGCTTCATTCTCAAGCATCTCTTTGGGCGATTGATTGCTCGAAGCTCCACCCAGATGGAGAGAAGTTTCTGATGATTGCACGTCAGAAGGCAGTTCACGTTTTGGGGGATGCGGGAGAAAGGGAAAGTTACCAAGTTGCTGATGAATCTGAGAGTTTTTTGAAGATGACAAGTGTAAATTAGTGCAGAAGGTAGAGGAGCGAGAAAACACAAGTTTAGGACAGTGAGCACGATGATTATCAGGCGTAAGATCACTTGATTCAGGGGTCAGACTGGATTTCAGATGTTGGAGGGAGGATGCGGTTGGGAGACGATGGAAGTTGATGAGCGATTCCTTTTGTGCACAGAGGGATTGATGGGCAGTGGGTGAGAGGGAGCAACCCAAGACCAATGTTATACTTTCAGTTTTCGATTCAAGGGCTGGGGTAATGGATGTAGAATAAGTTTCTATCTTCCCATTAGGAGACGCATTATTCTGTTTGAGATGATTCATGATCTTAAGAATTGCCGGGCAAATATAAATTCATTTTATCTGCCAGAGTCCTTGCATATATAGGAGAAGTTGTACGACAATTGCAAATACTTAAAATGGTATCCTTGGGAAAAGAAGTTGAAAGAGAGGTGAGGCATGGGTGGAGCGAAGGACGACTTGGGTACTGTTTGTGTGGATAAAGAGAGTGAAAGGTGGCACAGCAGCATTTGAGGTCAGAGACACCAGTTCCGTTGAAGCAATTTCTATTTTTCGATAGTATATTCAGAAAGCCAAGAAATGAAGCAAGGCGTATGCTTGGCTATTTGGGTGAAGTTAATACAAATACATAAATAGATTAATAAGTAGGAGATGGTGCAACGGCAGCAAATGTGACGGTGGATAGCACAATAACGTAAGCAGATTAAAAGAATTTTAGCAATCGAATGTTGCTAAAATAAAATAAAAAAATGTTGCTTCCGTTGGAGAATAGAGGCGCAGTGAAGAGGAAGAGGTGTGGGTTACCTTGAAACGCAACAAGGCATTTTGCCAGTAGGAAGGGAAAGAAGGTAGAAGCTGAACAGATAGGAGAGAAGCAAACTCAAAGACGAGCACGCAACTGCATCTCAATCGGCATCTGCATCTCAAAGCACACCCACTCGAATGCACACATATAATAATAATAATAATAATAATAATAGGGCCGGAAAAGACACGGCTCAATCACCCTAAATGTCGAGGTCTCCCAATCAAACACTTTCAGAATGACATAAGCCAATCGAGTTGGTCTTCCTCTATTTTCCCAACATACCCTTTTCTAAATTTTATAATTGACGGCTCCAATGCGAGAAAGAGAAAGAAGCCCAAACAGAATATAGAAGGCCACAAGTTGTCGCAAAAACCAATCAATTAGGTTGCAAGTTGGCCCTTTGCCAGCCAAACTCCTCATTACTTGACCCAAATCAATCAATTTTAGGAGCCATCCAACAATAACCCCCACCACAATCCACGCAAGCTTAGTAACGGTTCTATCATTTCACCCTCCCACGCCCTTCCTTTATCTCCTCGCCCGTACCGGTGGATTAAGCATCAACTTAGGTCACCTCCCCAAGTTGTTGCGCTACTTCAATTTTAAACCTCAGCCCGACTGCATTCTATCAGACATCGAAGATGACAGAAAGTATAACACATCTCAATGAGTTCACAATGGCTGCCACCAACTTCTCCGCATAAATACGCACCCCGTCTGTCCCACACCCTTTTTCCAACTGCAGGGAGAATCAAAGATAAAGCTGTGGTGTTGCCGGGATCTTACAATCGCCAACATTCTGTTAGCAATCTAGTAATTAACTACCTATCATAACAAGGACTACAATTGGCATCAAAAGCCATTTCCAGCTCCTCCAAACATTCTACAATAATCTGTAATTAAGTCAATAATATTTCACAGAACAACCATATGCAACTGCCACTTCAATTGTACAACTTTTAGTTCCATTACATTGAAGTCACGGATGAAGTAGTTACCAAACACAATAATCTCATTACACAATTTTTGGAAATGAGACCAATAATTAGACTTGTAGTCTTCATAAATTAGAGAGGTCGGATGGGTTGTGGTTTTCTTAACATTTTCTACCTATCTTTCAGCTCCTGTTCAAACTGAATCAATTTATCACGGATGGGCTGCAAAAACGATTTCAAATCTTGAGATATCTGCACCTTATCTCGCTCTCCAAGATCCTTCTCTTCACTAAACCTAACTTGTATCTGCAAAATGGAAGCAAGTATTACATAAAATTTTTTTAAAAAAAAGGCTACCTAGAATAGGCAATGGATGTAGTTGAATCATTCTCTTGCATAGATGTTAGAACAAAGCAAAAACGCCTACATGCTAAAACAACTCAGCCAATCACACTTTCCCCCAAATGTTTTGACACATCTCTTCAACATTTTGGCAAGATAAAAATGCCTAGGTAAAGGCTTAATCAACATTTAAGCGTTGTCTATGACAACAATATCAGCTGGCCAGTACACATAAAGCTCTAGTCTCTTCAGATTCCAAGAAAGAGGAATTCGTGCGTGGGTGTTTTTTTTGTTCTTTTTCTGGTGGGATCGGGAATGGGGATTCTGTTGTATGGAGCCCACCCCCTACGTCATACCACTTTGGGCAGCTCGGTGCTCCAAGAAATTTTCCTACCAAAGGCATAATCATTGCAAAAATGAATCTGTTTACATTCTTTATGGAAGAATAGACTAATTCTTTCTATATGATTTTAATGAAATCTAAACCCGGGTATCATGTGGAATTGATAAGTGCCCAAATTTGAGAACTGAGTCAATAAATACTTTTATGGTGGAAAAAACCATGGGATGTAAATAAATAAGTAGAAATTTTTGAGAATTTGGGTTAAGTAGAAATTTTTAATAGCCAAGTAATTTTCTAAATGGTTATGCTTGAATTAGGTTTCCTAGAAAGGTTACAATACTTGCAAATATTTATAAAGGTTAGGAAAGATTATATAGAACACTAAGGGCATGGTGGTAACCACAGTTCCACCCTCCTATCATGAACAAAAGATTATAAATAGAAAATCTTTTTTTTTTCATGCTTATGAATTGATTCATGAAATATTATGCATGTGACCAGTGGTTTATCCACTATTTTGATTTCATGAATTACATTAACATTAAATGCCATTTTCTATGTTTGAGCTATAGCATAATTAATAAAGGGATTCAAATGGAACAAAGAATGAGTTTCTTATACTTAATCATAAAATGTCCCTAGTTTATGGTTATGACCTAGATTATATTAACCATGGTTTGAAAATTAGGCGATTTTCAAACAAATTAGCTGAAGTGTTTGAATATTTTAGCTAATTGAACCAGAATTATAATGTAAGTAAAAAAAAAAACCCAAAAAAATTGAAAAATAAAAAAAAGGTGAAATTCGTTAAAAACAGTGAACTTCGACAGAGTTTTTAAAAAGAGCATGATTTCATAATGGCATTTAATGTTAATGTAATTCATGAAATCAATTTAAACATAAGTAAATTATAAACTAAACCAATTATCTATAAACATAAGTAAAGAATAAAGATCATGGGAGAGATTCGTGACGACAACGTTGAAAAGTTTGGTATAAGTGTAAATTCAAAAATTGAATTATGCGAGTCCAAGAGGTTTTTTCATAGACATGACTTTATTGTAGAATTAAATGATTTATTTTTGACTTATATAACTATTCTACTTCCCTTGTTATCCAGAATGAAATTTCTTTTTCACTCATTCTTTTAATTTTTTAAATTGTTGCAAATTATATTTTTTAACATTTTCCATGTTAATCTAAAGCTTTGGAGAAGGGCAAAAGAGTTGCACATTGATTGGGTAGCTCACTTGTTTTATAGATCAATGCTAAATAGATGTAGAATTAGAAAATCGAAATTTACTTATATAGTGAACATAGTATAGACGAATTATCAAAGGTCAGCTGAACTATTTGTCATTTGGCTTTCATATACAGTGCATCTTTGGAGAAACTAATGGTAAATACAAGACTTGTAGATAATCCTATGATCTTGTGCCTTGAAGACTAGTAAGCATATGTTGGTTAAATGTATATGAGTAGTACAAGTTCTATGCAGGTTGTGTGCGCATTAAGGTTACTAGCACTCAATGTGAGATTTAGCCCAAAGGATTTTGGAAGAGGGAGTCATCAGGTACACACTCTTGGTGCTTCTTATGCAAAAGAAAACTTATATCATTATTAATAAACTTGTTATTTCTTCTCCAAAAATAGTGAACCCTAAGTTAATTGGGAGCATTGAGTCTAACCCTCTAAACTATTGGTCTATGGAAAATCCTAGGAACATACAAACTTATGAGCTTTTCTTTTTCTTCTTTTCAATAATTCAAGGGAGACGATATGAATCTTTTCTTTTTATGGTAGTGGAAACATTTCCTTTCTAGTTCAGTAGAAAATCTTATATCTAGTGACTGTGATTTCACAACTCCACAAATGACATACATCATTCGTGGCATGAGTATGCAATAGACAACATGATTCATCATCTAACAATATTGAATGATTCTATTATTTAGCAAATGAAGTTAGACTCAAAAGGTAATTTGCTCGTTTTCAACATTTAAACCTTTGGATACTAGTAAAAGTTGATATTCAATAGTTAAACGGCCACTAGAATCCACAAAATCTAAGCACATGTAATGAATGTAAGTCTAAAGAAAGAGAACAAAAACCAAAGAGATACACTTGAGAATGCAGAAGAGAAAGGAAGTGTACCTGCAAGTCGTCCAATTCACCAAAGGAGAACTCCGGGATATCTAAATGCCCTTTAATTTTCTTTTTCTCCTCTTGCACTTGCCATTCTCCTGATTCCATGGTCCACAAATTTTGTTAGTAAGCATAATTGATCAAAACACATGAAAGGTAACAAAGTATATGGACATGAAGACTAGCCTTTAAATTTTAGAGTTAGTTCATAAGTGTAGCCAACGCGTTTTTTGTTTCGCACAGTCACTAAGAATGCCTGCACATACACAAAAAAAAAAGAAAAAAAAAAGAAAAGAAAACAATTTAACCCATCACTAACAGCCGAATGAAAGATGACAAAGTGGATAAAAATTTTGAAAAATATCTATTTTCACTTAATGTCAAGAATGGTTTGATAAGAATTTAGAATAAATTAAACTTCCTCAGGATGAACCCTTCATAATTATCCAATACAATTTTTTTTTTTTCAGAAAAGACAAAATTACATATATTAATATGTAAAAGTAATACATGCCTACAGAACATAAGAAATGCTACACCCCAAGAGCACAACCCACTTCTTAGAATCAAACATAAAATTGATTAGCAATTACATCAATGGTCTACAATTCCTGTACCACTTCCCAAAAGAATAGCCATTTCCAAGCTTGGAAGAGCTACTCCAACCTGCACCATCAATCTTTGAAGTCTCACAAACCTTGGCAGCATTTCTAATCATGGTACAAAAATCCAAAGAACTTCAAGAAATTAGCCAAATTATTTTAGTTTTTTGGGAGATTGAACCAGTGTTCAAATGTCAAGAAAAAAACAAAAAAAAA